>CAUYON010191423.1:0-65447 GCA_963573935.1 Arctocebus calabarensis
ACAGAGTAAGCAAGGGGAGGACTCAGGGTGACCAGGGAAGGGAGCAAATCAGGTAGAGTCTTGTAGAGTATATGAAGAGTTTTATTTTGAACTTAATTATTTTTTGGTAGAGTGCTGTAGCACCTTAGCTCACAGCAACCTCAAAGTCTTGGATTCAAGTGATCCTCTTGCCTCAGCCTCCCAAGTAGCTGGAAGTACAGGTGCCTAACACTGTTGCAAGAAGACGAGGCCCAACGAAGAGAAAGAGCACCCAAACACTATGTTCATAAGAGGAAGGGCTTTATTCACCAGCCAGGAGCTTATGGCCTAGAAGAATTCCAAACGGCCACGCTCCCCAATTGGCTTGGTCTTTCTCTTTTTATTGACAGTCAAAAAGTTCCAACCCATAGGTATCCTTCTCATTGGCCAGTTTGAATCAAGTGAGAGATGCTATTCCATCTCCTATTGCCCTACAGGATTTCACAGAACTTGGAAATTTCCAAGTTCTAGGAAGTTAAGTTTATAAATTCCCAAGGGCTGAGCCACCATGGAGAGGACCCTGCAAGTGTATCCTTGTGCTCTCCTTGAACAGACCCATTCTCCAAGACCTCAACCTTCTCAGGTATCCTCTCTCAACACAATGCCTGGCTATTTTTTTTAGAGACAAGGTTGCACTCTGACTCAGGTTGGCCTTGAACATGTGAGGTCAGGCAATCCACCCACCTCAGCCTCCCAAGTGCTGGGATTACAGGCATGAACCACTGTGCTGGGCCTAATTTAATTATTAATTTTTTGTTGTAGTAAAAACATTTAACAAGATATTTATTTATTTAGTTATTTACTTATTTTTGATATACAGTCTCACTCTGTTGTCCAAGATAGAGGCCATGACATTAGCCTAGCTTACTACAATCTCAAACTCTTGGGTTGGGTTCAATGATCCACCTGCCTCAGCCTACCAAGTAGCTGAGAAAATAAGTGCCTGCCACAAAGAGATGGGGGGATTTCTCTCTTGGTCAGGCTGGTCTCAAACTCCTGAGCTCAAGGGGTCATCCTGCCTCAGCCTTCCAGAGTGCTGGGATTATAGATGTGAACCACCACAACCAGCCTATCTACGCTTTTAACAAAAATTTAGGTGCACAACACAGAATTGTTAACTGTAGGGGCAATGTTGTAAAGCAGATCTCTAGAGCCCCATTGGAAAGCTGCCATTTCCTACTCTTTCCAGCTCCTAGAAACCCTCATTCTATGGGTTGGACTTTTTAGATATCTAATTGGAATCATTCAGTATTTGTCCTCCTGTGACTAGCTTCTTTCACACAGCATGCCCTCAAGGCTCATGTATATGGTCACATATTGCAAAATTTCATTCTTTTTAAAGATGAATATTATTCCACGCCACATTTTCTTTATTTATTTTTCCATTAGTGGAAATTTATGCTGTTTCTACATCTTGGATCTTGTGAGTAATGCTGCAATGAACATGGAAACACAAATACCTCTCTGAGATCTCAATTTCAATTCTTTTGGATAAATATCCAGAAGTGGGATAGCTGGATCTTATGGCAGTTCTTTCATTGTATGAAAATTTCAAGTAAGAGAGTCAAGTGATCTGATTTACATTTTTGAAAGATCAATTCAAACATTATGTTGAGAATATGATGTAGGTTGATAAGAATAAAAAGAAGGGAGACCACGTAAGACGTTATCACAGTAATCTAGAAAAAGATGTTCAGGGCCACTATGTGTAGTTGTTGGGGATTTGTGTGATTGAGAGTGTTCAGAGAAAAGGGAAAGTGGGAGCTGAAGTCTAACCGAGACTTTCTCTAGTATGTATTTTGTTATGAGGCCAAAGCTTCCCAGTGAGCCTTTTTCTAATTTTTACAAATTGTCATGTGGACCAATGGTGGCCTTGGTATTGATGGTAGCATGCACTTAAGTAATAGTAAATTTGTTTCATTTATTTTATATATATTTTTATGGTTATTTGATGAATAGTATTGACCAGAAGGGAAACCTACTGCAAAAGAGGAGAAAATGTACAAGGTAAAGCATATAAAGTGTGTAGAACTAGTGTGTTTACAAAGGCATACTTTTGCAGTTGTATGTGCTTATAAACATTCTGTCTCTTATGTTATCATATCACATTAGTGTTTTGGGGAAAAAAGAGTGTGTTTGCTTAAGTACCTAAAGACAATAGCCAGATAGGGCCAAAAAAGCTACACAGTATTTATATATCAGAGTCCAAAAAGTGAAGTGAACAAGAATTATTAGGGTTCAAACATTTGGAGAATGTCTGGGTGGCATCATTCCTAGGAACCTAGGTTACAGGGACCCTGCTAGCTACTGATACAATAGGTAAACCAAGACCACATGCAATGCTGGTATGAAGTAGAATGAATGTATGCAAAGAGCTACCTCCTCTTTGAAGGTGAGTTGAAATGAAATTTTAAAAGGATGATTAAGATGGTGAGCATTTCTTCATGTGTCTGTAGGCCATGCGCCATCTCCATCTATTTTTATGGTTGAATAAGTACCCCGTGGTATACATATACCATAATTTCTTAATCCATTGATGGGTTGATGGGCATTGAGGTTGCTTTCAGGATTTGGCAAGTATGAACTGAGCTCCAGTAAACATTCTGGAGCAAATGTCTTTGTGATAAAATGATTTTTGTTCTTCTGGGTAGATACCTAGTAATGGGATTGCAGCATCAGATGGAAGTATGGAGAATTTTCAAAGAACTAAAAGTTGACCTTCTATTTGAGTGTATAATTTTAGGTGCTCAAAGGGAGATCCATGAGCTAATATCCTCATCATGGGAGCCCATGTAGAGGATATTGTTGACCTTGAAAATTAAGGAGTGTACCCCAAATAACCTCATAAGTTTTTCTAATGTTATATCATATTAGATTTTTCTGTAACAAAGTGATTCAATGTGAATTTTTTAAGGCATTTTTTTGGCCTTTTTTGCTCTATCATTTATGCTTGTATGGCAGGCACCTTACAGTGGGCAAGGTTTGGGGTGATAAAAGGAAAACAGTTTAATAACCCATGAAATGTTTCTGCAAAGGGAGAAGAATATTTTTTGTTTTGCTTACAAAACTCTCCTTTGTTATTTTACCAATTGTCAATTGTTACTATTGGCTGCAGGAAAATTCAAATACTGACTTCATCAGCCACTGGCTGGAGTGATTCTTGTTCTTTGGGAAGCAGATACTCCTTTGGGCAGAAGGAGAAAGTAGCTGACTGAGGCTGAGGCGGCTTTCCCCACTGTTTCTGTGAGGCAGATCCAGCAGATTCCATGATGTATGCCCTCAAATCACGATTTCTTTTGTCTGAGGTTACCTTGAGTGAGAGGAGTGAAGTGTTCTACTAGCTACACTGGAATGATGACAAGGACAACATCAAGAAGTAACCACCGACTACGTAGTTATTGGGATTTGTTCAGAAATCTGGTCATCCGGAACTTTAAAGTTTTAGTGACAGCAGAGAAGTCAAAAGGGCAGAAGGGAAGCTTTCTCTTATCTAAAATTTATCTTTTTAGGTCTTTTTATATAAACCACCTATATAGGTGATGTAAATGAACTTCTTGAAGTGGAATGTAAAATTAGACAATACATGAACATTAAAGCACTTTAAAACAACAAAGTGACTGTAATCTGTGGGTAGAAATTTGTGGGAAGGTGGACATCCAGAGGACTCTCACATGGGCCAGGCCCTAACCCGCGTTGCTCAGCAGTTTATAGCGGTGAGGGGGGTCAGAATGTTCACCAGAATAAGACAGAAAACTAGTTTGGAGATTTGGGGACACCTGAGTAAAATTCAGCAGTTTAGCAGAGACAGGAGAGTTGAGTTAGAAGGGGAGTAAAAATTACCTTCGAGCTGAGACAATCCTATTCCTCTCCCATCCCCTTAGGCCACTGTGCTGGCTACTTAGTTCTGCCTCCAAAATTGTTCTGTGACTTAGTGCCTCCACCCTGATGACCTTTTTCATAAAGACCAAGACATGATTGAGTCATGAGACCATTAACTCTTTCCTTCTTTGCTCTCTAAACACATGCCCTTAAATTAGAATAAAACCTCCCCAGATCTCGAATCCTGGTGGCACCTATCTGCCTCCATACAGGCTGATATGGTGCCAGTCTCTCCAGGTCTCGGGAGATTTTTTCACGTAAATTGTGCATGTGAATTTCTCCAGCACTATTTTTCTCTTGTCTCTGGACCAGACTGGGGTTGTCAGTAAAGTCCCTGCTTGGGGAATTCTCAGTCCGCGGGGTTGTGGCTTCCTCTCACACTGTAACAGTAATCAACAATAACGTAAGATATATTTTAAAATAATTAAACAAGCGTAACTGGAAGTTCCAAAGAAATGTTAAATGCCTGAGGCCATGGAGACCCCCAAATACCCTGATTTGGCTAATTCGCATTGTATGTCTATATTGAAACATCACAGGGACCCTATACAGATATATAACTGTTATGTGCCTATCATAATTAAAAATAAAATTAAAAAAATTACAGCTATAAAAGTTATTAAAATAGCAAATTTCTATGCCTTAAAAAACATACAATGAATCATTTTGTTATGGAAAAATTCAATACCATAGCATTAGAAAAACTTAAGGGGATATGTGGGGTACACACCTTACTTTTCAAGGTTGGCAATATCCACTTCAGTGAGCTCCCACAATGTAGAGTAGATTTTGCTCGGGGATCTCCCTTTGAGTAGCTAAAATTACACCCTCAGTTTAGAAGGATGATGCAGCTTTCTATATATTGTCTTTGAGCTCTCCAGTGGGAAGCTGTGAATCTGGCGTGCTGGCCTGGAGTCCATGACGGGTTCTTTTAGGCATTTATCTTGAAGTGAAAGAGAAAGAAATATTGCCACATCCTATCCCACAGGACTTCTCTCCAGCTCACAGGCTCAAAAAATGTACTTAAAAGCAACCTGATGCTAGAGAACTTTTTGTTGAGACACAAAGTTGAATGGAAAACACTGCATACATTTACAGCTCCTTTCTGGACTTATCTATCCAAGAAGGAAAAAAAAAATATCAGTAAAACAAAAGTTTTCAAAGCTAGATGTATCTTTGAAAGTACACGTAACACCATTATCTTCATGTGATCGTAAGTCACCTTCCCACCTATTCATTCCCCAATGAACTTTGAGTGTGTGTGTGTGTACACGTACATATATGTATGTGTGTAAGCATTTTCTTTAACAGAGATATAAGTAGAATTTTCTGAAGTAGACCAAATTTTTTTTTTGTTTTTTGTATTATTTGTAATCTAAGTTTTGGAACTTTCAGGACCAATTATTATGTACCAGATAGTACCTGATATATTGCAAAAGCTTAAAATAGTTGAAGAATGAGTGAACGGATTCACGAAAATGTACTCTCCTTTGGCTAAGCATTCTAAGAACTGTGGCTATTTATACATACAGCTTACAGCTCTAGTGACCAGCTAAGGGAGAGTTCTGTTACTCATAAGCATTTCCAGTAGGTTGTCTCAAGACAAAGTCTTGCAGGTAGAGTCCAGATAATGAGCACGTGCTGAACCATCCACAGGACTCTGTGTGTAGGTTTCATAGTGGCCATAATCTCTTTTTGACATTGAAGAGACCTGAAAATGTTCCCTTTCTCTGTATAAAGGAAATTACTTTAATCAAACCTTTATATACAGAAGGCAACATTTTGACTAAAAATGTATGTAAAGTATGAATAATTCAAAATGTCTTATTTTAGATAGCTGGTTGCCTCAATTAATAGAGCAAGTGATAAGTAAAACCAGCAAGCAAGTACTTTTAATGAAATATTAGCAAATAGGTCAATAATTTTGTAGGTATCTTAAAAGATGTTCAGAGAATGCAGAGCTAGAATAACCCTGGGCTTATTAAATTTATATTGACTTATAATCTCCAAATATCCTCTCTTCCCCAAGATGCTGCTAGAACCACAGTAATAGAACTGTGTATTCTTCTCAAATTGCATTAAGTCAGATTAAGATGTTTTACTACTCAAAGATAAACCCATAGGAGAAATGGTTAACTATCAGGAAGTTATACATTACCTAGCACAGTTATTGGTGCTCACAATAAAGGCAAACAATGGAAATGTGAAATAGCCACCCTTAGCTAGAGATAAACAGGTAAGGTAAGATTTTAAAGAAACCAGACTGGTTTTACTAATTTGAATAAGCTCAGCTCAATGAAAGAAAGGTCTCATTCTCTGAGAGGTCAAGGCCAGGTACCTGGTCAGTTGCACTAGACCTTATTGATCTGACAGAATGGTTAAATGAATTCCTAGACATTGGAGTGACTTTGCGTCAAAGCAATATGTCCCTTCTATTTTGATATGTACCAATGAAACTGGATGAGCTCTTATCAGAGTCCTTTACGTAACATTCAAATCAAATGGAGACTTGTAATTATTTTCGGAATTCATTTGGCAAACATTCAACTTCAGTTGAATCAGTCGAGATATTTAAGGCAGAGGTGCAAGTTCTGTAATTATTGGGCTGATTGAGTCTCTTCTCTGCTTCAATCAGTCTGACCATGCAGTCAGTAAATTTCCAGTACCTGAGTTCATGCTTACAACCTCCATGCAGACTGTTTGAGGATTAAATAGAGTGGGTGGTAAGTAAATGACTGTTTATTTATTTAGTGGGTATCTCTGAGGATAAGAAATGAGGGATACAGATATTTTAATACATCTTCCACTTTTAAACATAATTATTTCCTTCTTTTGGATAACTACATATTTGAATTAATATACTTTTCTGCTCTTTTGATAATAACAACTTATTTTCGGAAATATAGCTTCACAGTAAAAGTTTCCAATACTCCCTTCCCAACTAACAGCAACAAAACCTATTGATAAAATTTTTCTAATTTTCCAATTCTGAAATAGGCAATGCTACTGTATCTTGTGACAACATAACAATTACCAGACTAGATAGACTGTGAGTTGCATGCACTTGGCTTGAAAGAGAAGTCTACAACCTTTTGTGAAGACTGCTTACTGGAAAGGCAAATTACCATTTCCAAGAAATTTGCTTTCACATTGCTTTCCTCACAGTTATACTAACAATGTGGAAAGTACCAGAAAGCAGACATCTAGAGAAGTGCCCTCATTAGTTGAATGGAGACAGTCGGAGGTAATTATGAATACAAGAAAAGGACATTTGGATTAGAAAGGATTCATGCTAAGTTGGATATAATTGTGAAAGACAAATCAATATATTAAATGTGATTATATGAACAGAGCCTACAAGAGTGAGATTCAGATGTTAGCTCGATCAATTCTCAGTTTCCATGGAGTCTGATGACGGGTTGCCTTGGAGGAGTGAGAGGCAGGAAGCAAGTAAGTGATGGGCAAGGTGGAACCACTGAGTCTTTACGTTTCCACCCCTCCATTTTCTTTTGTTCATATTGAGGGCTACCTAAAATAGCATTAAAAACAATTCCGTATTTTACGAGACATATAAAACCCCACCAGTTTTATATGTGGGTTCTGTAATAAGTGGCGTTACCACGTCAAAACATTGTACTCTTGGACAAATGATCCAACTTCTTTTAAGCCTCCATTTCTTCATCTACAAAATGGGGATAATAATTGGTTCTATCTTTTAGTATTGTGAGAATTTCTTAAATAAAATACACAAAAATCTTAAGACAACCAGGAACAACCTATTTTTTTTAGGAACTGTATTATCTGAAATATACAGTAGAAGTGAAATTAAAAAAAGGTGGTAAATCCCCTAGTTATTTGGAGCCAAGGAAGAAATTTGAAAAGAACATGAAAAGTGCATGAAATTTGAAAAGTACATAAAGGACCCAGACCATTGCACCAGTAGCTGTAAAGTTTTGACTTAAATGGAAATATCTTTCCTTGTTTCTTTCTCAGGTAATGCTCCTGTGTTCCTATTCATAGATAAACTTTCTGAAAGAGCTGAAAACACACTCTGTCTGGGCTTTTGTGGCCCCATTTCTATGTTTTATCCTTTCGTGGTATTAATCCTACCCATTACTCTACCAAAATTGTTTTGATCATTGTCACTAATTGTATGTCACCCAACTCATGTCCTTATTGTGGTGGAACTCTCAGCAGCAGGTGTCACTGCCAAATTTTTTTTTTTCTCTCTCTTTTTATTAAAGACACTGCTCTGGCCTTTTGTTACATGATACTTTTAGGGTTTCCCTTCATTTCTTGGTTGTTATTCTTCCCAATCTCCAAATGTGAAAGTTCTTCATGGCTAGATTCTAAGCCTTCTTCTACTCTTTATTTTTATTACATCCATTCCCCTTGACTTTAAATATCATTTATATACTGAAAACTCCCAAATTTACTCCCAGTTGGGACTTCTCTTGCCACTACACACCTGATAGCTTCACATAGATGACTAATGTTGTCCTTAAACTTAATACATCCAAAATAAAATCCTTAATTTTTCCCTTTTGTCAAACCTATTTTTTATTCTACTTCTACTTATCATGGTAACCACATCACTATTTACCAAACTGCTCTAGCTGGAAGCCTATGTACTGACCTTGATTATTTTTCTCTGCTTCACCCATACATCAGAAGTCCTATAGCTGCTGTGCCACATCTACGTTTTATAAATGTTTCTATCACGCCTCCCTCATCCAAACTATTTTTGTGTCTCACATGGACTCCATGCTGGTCTCCCCTACTCTTCTGTTACTCCTCTTACATTTCTTCCCTACCCGGCGTCCACACATCATCTGTGATCTTTTTAGACCACAGATACATATTTAAAGATTAAATGATCACAAAGAAACTGAAAAATGTCTGCAGTCTACACCATCACTCTGGCCATGAAAGCAGCAATTTCACTTCACACTAGACTGGATTGAGAAGACTTTGATACTGGGTGGTGCCTGTGGCTCAGTGGGTAGGGCACCTTCCCCATATACCAAAGGTGGCAAGTTCAAACCCGGCCCCTTCCAAACTGCAATAAGAAAATAGCCAGGTGTTGTGGCAGGCGCCTGTAGTCCCAGCTACTTGGGAGGCTGAGGCAAGAGAATTGCCTAAGCCCAAGAGCTGGAGATTGCTGTGAGCTGGGATGCCACAGCACTCTACCTAGGATGACAAAGTGAGACTCTGTCTCTAAAAAAAAAAAAAAAAGACTATGATACTAAAAGAAGAGGATTTTCAAATGCAGTGCTTCAAAGAAGAAAGAATGTGATACATATTGGACAAAAGAGGAACTATTTACTATGAAAAGATGTGGCAGTTCGTAAAAGGATATCATATTCAAGTTTGATAATGTTAAATCTATAAACTCTTATATAATCTTATTCTATGAGTTAGGTTTTGGCTTTCTTAAGGAATTCCATTTTTGTCCTTACATATACCTACTTTTTTCAGGCCTTCTAATGTCCCAGAGAATGCTGCCACAATGTGGTTTTTTCTGTCTGGCTGTGTCTTGCACCGTAGGTGTCCCCTCTATTGATGAAGGGACAGAGTGATAGTCTGAGAAATCACTAGACACCCATTAGTGAAATGCACAAGGTGGGGTAGCCAAATATCCATTACTTGCCTCTATCTAAAGGGTCAAAGAGAAATAAAAACTTGTTATTAAAACAATGAACATGAAAAAGTTTGGCAGGTGCTATAATGAGTTTTCTAGTCTATCCATTTCTTTTTTTTTTTTTTTTTGGTTGTTTTTTTTTGGGGGGGGGGTTTTGAGACAGAGTCTCACTTTGTCGCCCTTGGTAGAGTGCCATGGCCTCATGGCTCACAGCAACCTCCAGCTCCTGGGCTTAGGCAATTCTCTTGTCTCAGCCTCCCAAGTAACTGGGACTACAGGCACCCACCACAACACCCGGCTATTTTTTTGGTGCAGTTCGGCCAGGGCCAGGTTTGAACCTGCCACCCTTGGTATATGGGGCCAGTGCCCTACTCACTGAGCCACAGGCACTGCCATAGTCTATCCATTTCTTGAAGGTCAAAATTAATTTAAGAAGGCAAACCTTCTTGTAAGGTAAGAATCCTTCCAAATTATACCAGACTCCCCTTGAATCAATCAAATAATTTGTCCCTGAAGGTCAAATCTTTTTGGTGGTTTTATTTTTGAGATGATTTCCATTGTGCTTTATCGCTCCTAAGGCATAGATATTTTAAGACATGGTGAAGCCAACTCTTGTCAATGCTTCAATCCTGTTCTGATGCTTGGGTCTGTTTATAATAACATTGTGCCTGTCCTTGTTTTCCAACTTGCTCAGCTAAACCAGAACTATCCCAATATCCATTTAGTGTCACCTCTTGGCATGCATACCCCAAACACCAAATCCTATTGAAAGAAATGTAAAGCAAAGTGCAAGGCCACGAGAGGAGTTTGTCGCAATATGGTGGGCTCACATTTGGTCAAATTTATGTGGCGTGACCCATTTGGAAAGAATACTTTCAATTCCTTTTTACTACATGAATCAGAACACTTTCCTGTTAACTAATAAGATGTCATGACTTTTGATTTTAGCATGCTTTAATACAAATATCGAGGGACAGATTCTTCCATTGAATATATCTGAGACAAACTGTTCAGTGGACCTCTCCCCTTAATCCCTGTGTCTTCTCATTTTTGGAATTGTTTCAAATGCACAAAGAAGCCTCAACTCCAACCCTAACCATCTCTTCCATAATCTTGGACACATGCATTGAGTTCTCTGGGTCTCAGTTTTTCTTACCTGTGAAATGAGACAGAACTATATAAATAGTATTCTCTTTGATTCAGATATATCTAGAACTTCTTGTTGCATCTTTCATTTTTTAAAGTATTACATAAGGTTAACAAAGGCTGCATAGAACCTTGTAAATTACAATAGAAATATATTATACCTGTGGATTGCCAGAGAGATCTAATCCTGCAGTTAAGGCCAGGCGCGGTGGCACACTTCTGTAATCCTAGCAATCTGGGAGGCTGAGGTGGGTGGATTGCTTGAGCTCAAATTCAAGAACAGCCTGAATCAGACCCCGTCTCTACTAAAAATGGAAAACTGAGGGAAGTGCATCATGTTAGCCCAAGAGTTTGAGGTTGCTGTGAGCTGTGGTGCCATGGCATTCTACCAAGGGTGACAAAGTAAGACCTTGTTTAAAAAAAATCTTGCAGTTAAGGAATCACTATTTCTGCACCATTTGTCTTCTCTGAATGGGAATCTGCACCCTAAACAGATGCTGAATGTGACCACAGTCATAAACAATGAATTCACCAATAAGTACATTTAAAAAACTCTGCCTAGATTGAATATTTTTTATTCTTTCACATTGTCTTGTATTTGCACCCTAAAATGAATGTGTTTATTCTTTTCTATGTAGTTATACAATTGAGGTAGACCCACCTTTTGTTTCTGATGATAATACAATAGAATATATGGTTTGTGAAAGATGAAGATTTGGATTCAACCCCAGCTCTGACATCTACTAGCTCTGATCCTTTACAATGAGACTATTGCAATCTGTAAAATGACACTATTAATGCCTATCTCATGAGGTTGTAAGTATATGATAAATATGTCTATATAATAGCATATGTAAAATGACGCAAGCAAAGCCTCATACAAAACAGAGACTCCCTAATGTTGTAGCCTGCTAGTGAGTATTCTTGTAAATGTAAAATACCCTAGAGCAGAGCAGAGTGAAAGGAGAGGTGGGTGGATTGCTTAAATATTTAAACATTTAAAACTGTAACTTATGAAAAATTTTCTGATATTAAGGAAGACTTGAATACACATATTTAAATAGATATACCATTCTCAGGAAAAATTGATCCAATATGTAGATTTAATGTTGGGACACACCTAATAAAACTATTAGACTTTAAACTCTAGGGCGCTTAAAGGAAAGACAGCCAGAACGATCAAATCTCAGACGTGGAATAAAAAGAGAAGGAGCATCAGACTTCTCTAGAGCACCAGTTAATGCTAAAACAGGATTCAAAAATACTGAAGTGATGTGTAAGCAAGGACAGTGGAAGCCAAGAATCTTATACTCAGGCACGTTGTCCTTCACATATAAAGGCACTTTCTGTACAAGAGGATATACCAAGTACCCATGACACGTTAATCTTATGTGTCCTTCTAGAAGCAAATACTAAGTACAGATTCCAGCCAATCAAGAGCTGAAAGGTAGGAATAAACCTAATAGGCATAACCTATGTGATGAACATGTAAAGTACTTCTGAAGAACTGAAAAATAGATCAAAATATAAAGACATACTGTGATCTTGGAGAGGGTAAAGTACATTACTTTTAAATTTAGTTTCATGTAAATGTTAAATACTAAAATCTGTCTGGAAAAAAAAAAAAACAAATAAGGCCAACCAGGAAAACTATTAAACATAAAAGCAATAAGGGTATGTATCCCTAGAAGATAATTAAACACACTATGCTTTCAATAATCAAAACTGTATGTTAGCAGCACATGAAAAGGTAACAGACTAAAAGAACAGAGTAAAAAGTTTATAAATAGACACAAACACATTTTGGAATTTAGTACACAATCGAGGTGACAACCCAAATAATTGGGGGTAAAGACGGATACCCATACCCTAAATATAACATTGGGAGAAACATATAGTTATCTGGATACAGAAAAAAAATTATAACTCAAATTATTAAATTAGGATTAAAGTACTGGATTGAAACATGGATGGATGCCTTTTTGACATATGTAGCAAAAGACTTTCCAAATAGTTATTTGAAATCCAGAACCATTAAAACACAAACAAGTATATAGGGGTGGGTGCGGTGTCTGAAGCCTGTAATCCCATTTTATGTATAAAAATGATTGCCTCTGGTGGCTGGGTCTAGTGGACAGGATACAGGGGAGAGATGGAGACGGGCTTAATGTACGCCTTTTCACACGGTTTGAGAACTATGTGAATTTATTCTTAAAATCAAATATAATAATTACTAGTGCGTGCGATAGTAGTCTGCTAGCGGAATGTTAAATATTTATTTGTGTGTGTATGTCTGTGTGTGTGTGTGTGTGTAGAACCTTTACAGTGTCACTTTGCTGTCTCTATAAATATAGTAACATGTTCCACACCCAAATGCGTGAGTAGCTCTTTTGGAAGAAGGGCAGGACGAGGGAAAAGGGAAGCCTGCGGAAATTCTGTGATTATGTTGACATGGCAGGAGGTCTGGCCAGCAGACCCCAGGCAGGGAGTTGATCTGGAAACCGAGCTGTTCAGAAGTCAGGTTTAGAACCACGAAATGTACACAGTCCATGAACTTGCAGAGCTCTCCCACATAGAGTGGAATGGGCTTCTAATACAGTTTAGATTTTATGTGGCAAGGTGTCTCCAGTTAACACGAGGGTTGCAGAGCTCTGTTTTTAATTTTTAATCTTTCCAGAGTTTATAAACCTAAGTACCTAAATTTTTTTTAATATGGCTATGATGCAGAAAGGAAAAAAGTTGAGTAAGTTGGTAAGTTGATAAAGTTCTGAAAATACTAGATCCAGACAAAGAAGAAAACTGAAATAAAAATAGATTAGTAGTGAATGTACTGTGATTTCTAAGAGGCCGAAAGACATTTTTTATATATTATTATTTGAAATGCACTTAGGTTGTAATTAGCTCAATTTATTTTTATAGCAAGGTTCACCCTCAAAACACTAACTGGTCTCCTTTCCAATGACACATTTACAATGAAAAGTAATTTTGTATCTAAGGTAAAGGAAAATATTTCCCTTTGGTGGGGGGTGTTATCTATATATCTCTAATTGTAAAAATATTACATTATTTAAAAGGAAATAGCTGCAAATAACCCACAAGTGTTAGCGATACTGGTAGAAATTCCCTTTTCTCTCTCTCAACTTGTTCTCTCTGTTTTTTGGGAAAGGCTGTAAAGCTCAGTAGCAGAGGCCCCAGTCCATAGACCATCCTGTGACCTCCCTCGCGTGTCTGCTCCACAGACCTTGATTATTTACACAGTTCCACCCAAAACTTCTTGAGGACATTGCAAAGGATGCGAGTTGTCACTACTTAATGCCCTTCCTCCAAACACTGAAAACATGGAATCTGTTTTACAGGCACAATTTTCACACTGAATATCCTTAATTTTAAATGATAATGTCAGGTTAAGACAACACACCAGCATATTGCTGTTCATACGTTGCTCCAGGATTTTTTTCCATGAAAAGTTTGGTAAAGTTTTTTTCTTTACCCCAATGAACATGATTCGAGAGAGGCCCAGACTGTAAAGCAATCGGGGAGAATGGCCAGCTTGGTGGGGACCGGGCTAAATGGCGAGCAGGCTCTGTTGGTACCGAGCTCCCATTCCCTTTGAGGTCATTAAGGAGTGACCTCAGGAAGGGAGAAGGATTAGAAAATGTCTTTGGGCTCGTTCCCCCTACTTTGTATGATTCTGAAAGCTCCGATGGTCTCTGGAGTAGCGCTAAAGAGACCTAAGAGAGAAGCTGCAGGAGAAAGCATTTCTCTCTCACCCCTGGAACCAGGAGGAGGGATTTTACAGGTAAAGATAGAGGAAAAAACAAAAGTCAGAGGCAAACCTGGGACCTCTTAGCTGTGTAGAGATCATTTGACTCTGCAACCCATGATTTTAAAGTCTTTTAAATCTCTGGGGCCAGCATAGGCTGTTGCCTCCAGCAGTGAAAAAATGATGTGATTGAAAAGTTCACTGCTCACCTTTAAGGGGTGAGACCAGAAACAGCCAGGGTCATCACAAGGTATTTAAGGAACTAAGGGGGTTGCTGGAGACAGGTAAGGAATCAGAGAAACAAACTTTGCAAAGATTGATTGTGTAGCTTCTCTAGTTCAGGCTTATGTTTTTCTGGTTGTGGCCTCCCTTAAAACCAAACACAAAACCTACAACCTCATTCCAAGAATGCTCATGAGGAGCTAACAAGAACTAAATAAACAATGCTCTGTTTGCTCAAATATTTAGCAAATAGCTCAGGGATTACTGCATCCACCACCGTGGAAATTTTAGCCAATTCTGAAAGATGTTTCTACGCTCTACTAATAAAACAACTCACGTATGTATAATGGCGCATTGTAATTATTTCCACATGGTTCGCACTTAGACAAAACCCGAGGGGAGAAGGTCGACCATGGATGAAACATCATCGCAAATGAAATTTTATGACAGCACAGTCCACCTCGAACATGGGGGTAATACCAACAGATGGATGTGTTGATACATGCTTTTTTCTTGGGCTTTTTTCTCCTTATCACTATTTTCTTCTGGTTATGATAGATGATAAAATTGCAGGAAATAACATAGTGAAGTTTTACAGGTAAAATCTTACTGTTCGGGGTGAGCCTGTCTACTTCAGCCGTAAATATTTAGCAAAGTGTTGCCTGTGATGCTAAAATTGATGGTGGGAGAAAACTCAAAGCGGATTCTTTTAGTTCAGCAGCTGGATGATGGGACGGTATCCAAGCGAATGATTCGTGAGTCTGATCTCAAGTTAAACCTCACCGTTGGCTTATTCATTCTTGTTTCAGCAACTCACCGACATAGTAGAATTTGTACGAGGCAACAGTGGAATAAGAGGGAGTTCAAACCTTCCTAATTTTACTGAGTGGAGCCATCACATTTAGAAAGAAGTAACAGCTCTTCATAAAAAGACGTAGCAATGTGTAGGCCTAAAATTTAAATTATGTGCATGTACGTTTGGAACCAAGGGACCGCACGATTTGTTCTAAGTGACCTCGTATTCTTGTGATCCAAAGCTTAATCCACTGAATAGAATGTCGTATTTCTTAACAGAAAAATGAATGGTTTTTGTTACTATGTCTAGGTCGAGAATGAGAGTAAATCTCTCTTTATTCATTCATTCGTTCAGGAATTATTTCTGGAGTGCCTGTTGGTGCCAGGACTGTTCTAGGAACCATGGACAGAGCTGCAGGAAGAACAAAGTCTCTGATTGTAGAATTACAGTTTGTAGGAAAGAGTCAGTAATCACATATGTCATATAGTATTACCATGTCTTCTGCCCATTATGAAGGAAAAAAGCAGGATGGAAGGCAAATACAGAGAGGAGGTGGAGGAACTCTTTTATGTAGGGTCAGTAGGAAAGATTGTGAGGCTGCTATTTAAGGAGAGACTTCAATGAAGTGAGAGAATGAGCCCTCAGGAAGGCTGGCATGTGGAGGAAGAGTCAGAAGAAAGAAAGAGTTGCAGCACTAAATTTGCCTTCTTGGAGGACCCTCTACAAGTCTACAAGGTCAAGTTGCAGGAGTGGAGAGAGAAGAGAAAGAAATTTCGAGAAGTGAAGTCCAAGTCAGGAAGAGGAGTCAGCCTTCCTTCTGTGTGTGATGGGATCACTGAGGATTTTGAGGAGAGTGGCATTCCACGCTGAAGGGGTTTGCCAGTGTCTCTGGATCTTCTGTGGAAGACACAAAACTGAGAACAAAGATGAAGTGGAGAAGCCAAGTAGATGGTTATTGACCAGAGGTGACAGTGACTGTATCAGAGCCTCGCAGTGGAGGGAGAAATGGTTTAATCCTAGATATATTTGGATATATTTCCAAGCCAGGAATAACAAGATTTTTTTTTCCCTGTTGGATTGAATAGGTATAAGGGAGAGAGAGGAACTGAGAATGGTTCCAAAGTACTTGGTCTGAGCCCCTGGGAAATGGCCAAGCCAATTATTCATCTTTTCTCCAGTATTTATTAAATACAGATTTGTGCTATACGAGGTGCTTGGGGGTACGTCAGTGAGCAAGATAGACAAAGATCCCGGGAGAAAGGGACGATTAAAAGCCAACGTAAGTAAATAAAGGTTAAAGTATGTCAGAAGGTTATACGTGTTGTGGAAAAGAAAAGCCAACACAGGAGGGTAAGGGAAGTGGGTAGCTGAACGCGCCCCTTCTATGCAGTAGGGTGACCTAGGCAGGCTTACTCTGAAGCTGGAATCCGACCCAGTGAGGCTGAGGGAGGAAGGCAGAGCAGGAGAAACCAGGTCTGATTGTGCAGGATTTGGAAGGCCTCTTGCCGTGGGTGTGGAGTGCTGGCTTTTCTTCTAAATGTCATTTCAGGGCTTTGAGCAGAGGAATGCCATGATCTGACTTCTGTTTAAAAGTCTCAATCTGGCTGCTACTCTAAGACTATATTACAGGGCAGCAAAGAGAACGTGGGAGCTGACAGTGCCTGGGTTGAGAGCGACAGGGCTGAAAGTCATGACCAGTGACCAGATTCTGGATATACAGAAAGGTTGAGCCTCTTGATTTCCTGATAGATTAGGGAACACAATGATGGAGTTGATATGAATCCTATTTGAGTGGGAGGTGGAGGCAATTGGTACTTTGGTTTTGGACAATTTTAGCTTTGAGGTGTTGAGTAGAAGTAAAAGAATCAGGTTGGCACTTGGATAGTCAAGGCTGGGGCTCAGGAGCAAGTTTTGAGCTGGAGAGGTGCTTTCTGGGTGGAGAGAGACGCATGGTATTGAAAAAAACATGGGTGGCAAACGAGGTCACCTAGAGAGCCAACAGAAGAAGAAGGGTGGTAAAAGTCTGCGGCCTGGGGACAGTGCAACGATCAGAAGTGGGGAAAGGAGGAAGAACCATGGAGGCCGGGGAGACTGAAAGTCTGTGTGGATAACTGAGGAAAGTTGTTAAAGAAGGTGTGATCCATTGTGGTAAATACTGCTGAGGAGTCAAGTGTGATGACTGAGAACTGATCACTGAACGGAGCCCTGGAGTGTCATTAATGAATGATTTTTGAGTGTAGTTTTGGAGGTGTGCTGGGGGAGAAAGTTTTGAAGAGAATACAGATGGAAGGAGGAGAGGCCACTCACTAGAGCAAGAAGTATTGAGCACAGAGGGATCAACCCCAATTAGGCATCTGTTGTGATTGACTTTCCTTGTTGGCCACAACCAAGCTCTTAGGCAAATCTCAAGGAATGCTGAATCATTTATTTCCTCAGTGATTAGCACTTAATTGCCTTATTAAAATATCTGTTGTTTTATTCAAAATCAATTTTGTGCTTCCCCTTGAAAGCCTTCTGAAAATTCATCTTGCCAAAAGAAATAAGAATCCCTTGTAGGGTGATTATGGCTCAGAGACAAAAGATTCCTTTCTTTTTATTGAATTACTTGTGATGTCGAGTCTGGCTCTACTCCGAATCTCACATTGTAATAAGTTAATATTTATCGTGGTGTAAGAGCAATAACGGCAGGGTTTGGCATCGAGTTAACTATAAAAGTAATTGGATTTTTTATATACCTGCCCTCTAAAAGGGCAAAGATTGTGATCATGCAAAGTGATTACACAAACACTTTGTAAATAACAACACATTGCTGTGTGATGTCCCTTGAACTATTGTTATAGATTCAGTTCTTGTACTGTTGATCTTATCACTATCTGAATTATAAATTCATGGAAGGCAGAGCATACATGACACATATATCCTTATGGCAATGAGACACGTGTATATTAGACCTTATGACTTTGCTGGTGAATGAATTAATGCTCTCTTGTTTAAAAGCTGGATCGTAACAAAGGAAGGATGCCTGTCTTTTCTGGCAGGACATAACTAGAATGTCTTCCAATTTGTGCTTTGTTTTTCTCTGTGCCAGTCCTTAATGAAATGAGATCAATATTTTTAGGAGTTCTCTTCCTGCTTGTACCGCCTTCTCTCCATTAAGCTTTTTATCACTGACGTCAAACTGACCCTTTGGAGAATGGCACAATGTATATCTCTTTCATCCTAATTAGAATCTACATGGTTCCAGCTACTCGGGAGGCTGAGGCAAGAGAATTGCTTAAGCCCAAGAGTTTGAGGTTGCTGTGAGTTGTGACGCTACGACACTCTACTGGGGGCGACCAAGTGAGACTCTGTCTCAAAAATAAATAAATAAATAAAAATAAATAAGAATCTACAGTTTAGTGCAAATGGTTGTATTTAATCATATCTTTTATAAATAAAGGACTTTCGTGGCCCTTGTAAGTCTTGTAATTGGTAAATGATGACTAATATACACATATTTTGATGCCCAATGTATTGATTTTATTACAAATGTCTTTGAAATGATATTTTTTTGATGTATTTTTAATCGTTCCAAAATGTTTATTCAGAAATTTCTTTAAGTAGGTGCAATTTGATTTGGTGATCTTGTTATTTTTTACAGGCCTTCTAACTTGAACATTTTCCATTGACTATTTTAAAATCTAACTTTATGTAAAAAAAAAAAATGTGCTGATTCTTGGATAATCTTCTCATCTGAAGTATTTTAAAAAAACAAATAAAGGAGACCGAGTAAATATTATGAACTACAGGGTCTTAAGCAGCTTAGTTACCAAACTAAATAGGTGCTTCTAGAGAGAAACATCTGAATGTGCGATTACAATGTAGTGCTTCGGTTGAAAAACATTACAGAACATTCTCTCTGGAAGGTCTCCTTGGCTTAGCTAGTTTGCTTTCTCTTCCAGGTTATAAGCTTCCACATATTTCTTAAATCCCTGCAAAGCAGCTAAATGTCTCTTTGGTTCTTACGGGTCTGAGGCAGACTTGGGAAACAAATCAAGTACAAGCAAGAATTTAATTTTTGCGAATTTTGGTGGTAGAGAATCCTGCCACAGAAATAAAATAATAAAGGGTTCTCTGGAACTGATATTATAGAGCCTGTCATTTACATAATATTACTTTTTAAACCTTACCATATGGCTTTAGATTTTATGCTTCTCTTTCCTTCATCTTGTGAAAGAGATGATGAGATGCAAAAGTTTTATGATGCATATAGTTGGATGCTGTGATGTTCAGATACCATGACCAAGTCTCTTTGTCAATTAATTCTTTTTAAATTTGTTTTTCTATTTATAGAATTGGAAGCAGAATAAGGTCTCAGGAAACATCACATGACTATTATCCTAGTGGAACGCACACTCGTACAACCATCAGCTAGTATTGGGCGCCTACGAAGTGCCAGGTGCTCTGCAATTTACTAGAGATAAAGCAAGGAAGGACATAGCTCTCTCCTTAGCAGAATTAGAGGCTAGTGGCATCATTCTATTTTTGGAAAGTGACCCTAAGAAAGTTATGATTTGATATTAGTATTTAGTCTTTTGTCTGCCCTTGGAAGACAAACACATGGAATTGTGACTTTCCCCCCATATCCCACCAAATCTCAAGAGAAGGGGCCGGTGACAACTGGATCATTCTTTAGACTTACAAGCAGAGTGGGAAGCAAAGGGAAATTGATTATGGCACTGACGCCTGAGTACTTGGTTACTTTCAGTTCTATCATAAAGCTTGGTTCATGGATATCCTGTGATATTAGTGGACAATTTGAACATGAGAAGTTTTGTGAAAATATTCATCTACAAGGAACGCTAGGTGAAAGCAGAAAATCGTACCAGCTAAACACGTCAACTTAGAAATACACAAAACATACCTGAAGCCTCTTCCAGCACCATCGGTTCACAGCTGTGTCATGAGTCACACTGTCTCCCCGGCTGGCATTCCCTTCAGGATGGTTCTCAATGTCCCACACCTCTGACACCCACTTCTTTAAGCAAACTGCAAGGTCTTTTAAACATAAGGCACCATTTTTATTGTAGTACTTATGTGTATTTCCTAAGCACTTACCATGTGTACTCCGTGCTTCTGTTTTTAATGTGGATTTTAACTTTTTTAATGTGTCACTGATGAAGTTTTCTGAGCGTTGTTCCCCTGACTCCATTTTTCCATAAGCCCTGTGGTGTTACTTGCACCATTTTGGATAGCACTGGTAATTTTTAGAAACATATGTCCCATTAAAGCAGAACTGAATGTATTTTCCACATTACCACATATCCCATATCCCAAATTTTACAGGACAGAGTGGGATGACTGGAAATATAAATGGTTGGGAAACAAAATTATTAGTCCTATTATTATAGACTATGTATTGCCTTAATAATATTCAGATGATACTAAGTAAAGAACTTGAAACATTTCAAAAGCACTATTCTGGGCAAAAAGAGAAAAGACAGAGGATAGGAGGCTCAAGCTGCAGTTAAAGTATAATCATGGAACGTGAAATCTTAAGTGATCCTGTTGGTGTCCTTGACCTGGACTTGGACCACCTCTGATTTTCAGCATGGACTTGGACCACCTCTGATTTGCTCTAGGTGGGTCATAGATAAATGTTACAGAGTTATTTCTTTCACTTAAGTGACTAGCAGCTAAATACCAATCTTTCTCAGGTACCTCCACCTTCTCTGGGACCTTGTTTGAAACCACATTTGTCCACTTGACTACAGAATCAGTTCTACAGCCTCAATGTGAAGTAGCAGTTTGTTTATGCTGAGGTCAATGAGAAATCTCCTGACCTAATCAACAAATTCATCTCTAGTCTTGCAAACAAGATCAGTTTCTAAAAGGTCCAGTGAAGTTCAGTGTAAACTGAGTGGGTGGTAGCTATGAGTAGTTGTTGAAGACAGGAGCCTGAATTCAACTTGATACTGCTCTAATTTTTCTGGTTAAAAAAGAGTAAATTTTAGTAAATATAGGCTAAAAATGACTCCCCTTGAGGAGTTCTAAAGCAACTATTCATTGAACTGTCTCTATTGTCATTGAGGATATCACTATTCTTTAGATAATGTTGCTATAGTTCAAGATATTTTCAAATATCTGGATAAAAGTCTGCTGAAACTTACCGTTTTCAAAATACTGAAAGGTATAGAAGAGGGTGAAATATCTTTCTCTCTTTCTCAGTAAAACCTTCCTTAGCTGTATTTTAGACCTAGCGTTGAGCCTGAGAAACTAGATTCCATTTTAGCTTAGCGTTTATTGACTTTTCAATCAAAACCTGGTTGAAAAATGTCACATTTGGAAGTTTTTCTTTCTTGCCCTTAGCATAGGTCACCTCAGAATATGTATTCACTTTTTCCTGGTGCACAGTCCCCAGTCCATTATTTATATTGTTGTGGTGGTTGCTGGTGCCTGGGAGCCTCTGCACTTAAAATTTAGCCCTTGGGGGTGGGACACATTTGCCTCACTCTGTTGGCCTTGGTTAATGTGGCACCTATCTGGGTCATGCCAGTGCTGTCAGGGAGAACTAGTGACAATCATAAACCAAATATTTGTCACTTAGTTCCAACTTTCTTAAATAATAATAAAAAAAGAACATCTTCCAAAATGTGGAAGATCAAACACAGTTAGGAACCTCCACTTCTTTCCCAAGTCCTAGTCAATGACAGTAGCAGGCTTTAAAAACTGAGGTTAAGGGAGAAGAGATGGAAGAGAACAGAGTCACCAAATTTCAGAATCTAAAAAGCAGGATAAGTGGCATTTTATTTATTTATTTATTTTGCACTTTCTGGCCGGGGCTGGGTTGGAACCTGCCACCTCTGGCATATGGGGCCAGCGCCTTACTCCTTTGAACTACTGGCGCCACCTGATAAGTGGCATTTTATCCCACAAGTCTGAGAAAGGTGATTCTAAGGCAAATCCCTGAAAGAATCTGGAATTGGCCTAAGTAGTAGCAGGCACATCTGGAAATGAGGTTAAGCAAGACCAAAAATAGGGGATTGTGAAAAGTTAGATAAAGAAACAGTGAGAGCCCTCCTCCACATAATCTTCTGGCTGGTTTGCCCACCTAAGCCTAGACAGACACCTCCTATTTGCCCCTGTAGCTACATTCTCCATCTTTTCTACCTTTCCTTTGCCCCAGGAGGCTGCCCTGTATGATTAAGTTAATGGACCATGTAGTCTTTTCATGTAATATTTCATGTAATATTTTCATTCCCATTGGGTGTGACCAACAGAGAGCCTTGATAGGGGATCAGAAGAAATTAAGAATGTTAAGGTCACCTTGGAATGACTAACAATCACAGCTCTTCACAAGTCAGCCTCTCTATGTAACTTTTTCCTTCCCCCTTCCCTCATCCTTTGGGCCTACAGGTAGTAGCACCAAGAAGTTCAGTACAATCCCTGGTGATTCCTCTGCTCGCTGTCCATACTTTGTAAAGAGCTCCTTTATTAAACCATTTTTAAGCTAGGCTCATCTAAATTACCATCAGTTTTGTGCCCAGACTATGGGTAAAACAGTTGGTCTTCTATTGAAGGGCTTTAGGAAGTGCTGAGGGTGGAGACACCATTTGAAAACAAAGGATTAATTGAAAGTACGCTTATGAGTTGTCCCCACTTTATCTCCCAAAATAACATCAGGCTTTTGCCCTGAAGGCAAGAGATTGGAAGGGTCTTCTCTGAGCACTGTAACAAAGCCCATGAAAAGTACAGCCATCAAGGTTTCTAAGCAAGAAATTCCAGAAGATCCCCTGAGCAGAGAAGGTCACAATTGCTTCCAAAGATCCCTTCCATTCACCTCTTTTTTAAAAAATTAAACCATAGCTGTGCACATTAATGTAATCATGGCGTACAATATGCTGGTTTCTTATATAATCTCAAATATTTTCATCAAACTGGTTAACCTCTTTTGTTTTTAATGTGAACTCTTCCAGACCACTAGTTATCAGAGAAAAGCTTCTAATAAGAAAGGGAATACAATAAACAAGAAGAAAATCGACTTGAGAAAAACCAAGATTAGAAAAAGAGAAAAACAGCTTTCTTATTTTTTTTTAATTTCAGTATATTTTAACAGAGAGCAGATATCTCTTATCTCTTACATATAGTATCATATTCATACAGTGAGAGCAGATATAAATAGTACAATTAGAACACCCAAAAACCACTGCAAGAAATAAGATCACATAAAGTCAAACACAAAATATTCAATATAGGATTCAGAGAGAAAAAACACAAATTAAAATTAGTCTAGAAATTCTAACAATCTGAATAATAAAGAAAAAAAGGAGCAATTCTTGTAACGATAATATTTGTGCCCATGTAATATTCTGAAACTTTTCAAAAAAGAAAAGAGAAACTGAAAAGGAAGAAGAAATTATCAGAGAAAAAATAATTCAACAAATTACCCAGAATTGTGGCACATAATGTGTACATTAAAAGGGCTGGAAAAAAAAAAAAGAGAGAGCTGCAAATATTTGATATAAAAAGAAATATTCATCTTCTGTATTTTCATTTTCCACTAAATATTTGGTTTTCTGGCACACAGTTCCTCAAGCCCTTGAAATCTCTGAATGGGCAAGTGTCATTTTATGCGCTGATGACGTGAACATCTTCTGCGGCCTGGTTGCCAGAGGAACCAGCCTGGTGATTAGAGGGCTGGAACTTCTAGTCCCACCCTCCAACCTTCCAGGAGCAGAGAGGAGCTGGAGATTGACTTTATCACCAATAGCTAATGATTTAATTAATCATGTCCACCTAATTAAGCCTCCCAAAACCCCCAAAGGACGAGGTTTGGAGGGGTTCCACATTTCTTAGCGTGGGAGGGTGCAGTGAGAATGACATACCCATAGAGGGTAATAGTAAAGCACTTATCTGAGGGCCCTGGGAACCTCCAATGTGTAGCCAAGTTGGATAAAAGTTGTGTGTAACTTGGAGATCTACCATGTAAAATGGCAGCTCAAGTCGGAGATAGTCTTGCGGGGCTTTCCCTTAACCCATAGGATCTGCATGAATTCTGGTTAGCCCCTGAGTTTAATTGTAGGGTACCTAGTTGGCGTCTATCAGGGAGTGGAGAAGTGTTTAGTTTGAGAACCCCCTGCCCCCCATCATCTGGTGTCAGAAGTATTGAAAGTTGTGTGAATAGAAAAAGAAAAAGTTTATTTTCTCCTATACAGGGGCCGATTGAGTGTACACCCTAATCTATTAAACTAAAACCGCGCCGAACCCTTTAGTGTACCTTTCAGCCACTGGGGCTGAGGAAGAACTCTAAGCTTGTCTGCAGGGTGGGTGAGAATGTGGGCGTGAAGTAACCTAGGTAACCAATGACCAATAGAAAAGGACAACACCGAGGCTCAGGCCAATGAAGGACTTGCAACCAGTTCCAATGGAGTATTTATACCCCTGCGGTCTTGGCGGTTCATCTTTCTCACCTTCTCTCTCTGCTGAGAGGGACCTACTTCCAACCTTCTCTGGAAAGCCTCTAAACTTTCTCTTTCTTCTAAGTAGAATTTCTCTTTTATTCAGAAACTTGTGTAAGTTACTTTGCTGTATATTCTCAGTGCCCGTACTGCTCCGATTTCCCCCCCAATTTCCATTCATGTTTACTTTCAAGTCCCACCGTGCCTGGGTTGACCTTTCCGGCTCAGCTGTGTAGCTGAACCAGGTCAAGTGGGTTTGGGGAACATGGACACCCAACCCCTCCTAGGGGCAAAGAGAAATACCAAAAGCTTTCAGAGGGCGAGGGCAGCAGCTGGAGGTTCTTATGAGGGCCAGGAATCAGAAAGCCTGCAGATACCACGAAAACAGGGCTAAGAATAAGTCAGGGGGGTAGGTCTGGAACAGTAGAGTAGTGACAATTGAAAATGAAAACATTTTTCTGATCAAGGTTTTGCAAGATTAACTTCCCACCCGTGCTGTTTAACGATTCTGTTGAGAATTCTGCTGCCCCCAAATGAGGAACAAAGCTCAGCTCTGAAGAAGACAAGACCCCGGAGCAGGAAACCCACCCCCCAAGGTGGTGGTGAGATTGCAGATTAGGCAGAAACGCGTCCAGACTGGAAAGGGCCGGCGAGAAATGGAGCCAAAGAGTTAAAACCGATGTAGTTCATGTGCTTGGCACTTTTGAGAGGAAGCTTGGGCACTAGGGCCAAGTTTGCAGATAAGTTTGCAATAAGTATGTGCGAAACTAAGCAAACAAACGTGTGATAATTATTAACGCCAAGTAAAACCAAAATATTGCTCAACAAAAAGGAAAGTTACTATAGGTTAACTTATGATCTGGCGATTACATAACTTTAATACGTAGTGGGTAGTAATCTAACCCAACTAATTACTACGAGATGATTCGGGGAGGTCACTAGGGTTGAGGGGAAAAGGAAAGAGATTAAATCAGGTCCTGAAGAGGAAGGCCCATAGACGACTCTTAAAACAGGAATGTCAAAAATAATAGTAGAAGCTATTTAGAGTGACCGAGGAGATGATGAACAATGGAACAGTGATAAGAATTGAAGCAGCTCCTTCTGGAAAGGGGACAAGCTCATAGGTATCAGGCTAGGGTGTGAGGGCCCCGTGGATTTTTCTAATGTGCCCCAAATTACTATGTGAATATATACTTTTGATAAAATTAAAAAACAAACTAAAAAAAAAAAAAAAGGAGAATTAAAGAACCAAAGAAAAAAAGAAGAAAAAAAAAATCACCACCTGTTTCGTCAGAATTCTGCCCAAGTAATTTTCTTCTTCTAGAAGACTGACATTACTCTTTTAGCTAATCTACCAAGATTGTAGGCTTATTTTTAATGGATTTCTGTGGAAAAGAAGAGCCTACAAGGGAATATGCTACCTTGAATGTTACCTAGAGTTCAAGTGAGTAAACTGTTGTCCCAACACAGACGTTTTATAATGTAAGAGTGATGGGCTGATTTGCTACGTGGATATGATAACAGTTATTTTGAACATGAAGCCTTCTGCAAGCCTCACGATCCCAGAGCATCTTCAGACAGTGAGTCTTGCCATGAAACAAAGTGTTGAACATATGCCTCTGTCACTCGTGCTTTGGAGCACACAGTATGTATAAATTCATTATCTGATGATTCACAAGTAGAAATGTGCTCAGTTAATACCAACCAAGACAGAAGAGGGAAGAAAAAAAATCTTAAATGTCATAAAATGAAGATGTCACTTTCTGTGAGGGTTTTTTCTATGTCTCAGGAAAAAAAGCCTTCAATATATTTATTAGTTAATTTGTATATTTCCTGCCTCTGTTTATCAACGGCCCTGGAAGGAAGTTACCAATAAACATCTCTGCTGCTTTCTCAGATGACCGAATTACTACTTGTCTAAGCGACACTGAAACTCTTGTTGAGCAAATTTTGGCTTAAGACATGGCTAAACTTTAAATTTTGTTGTACATTTTGTTAATCTAATGGATTAACTCTTGTCTTTGGGATTATAATTTTTTTTTTTTTTTTTTTTTTTTTTGAGATAGCGTCTCACTCTGTTGCCCTGGCTAGAGTGCTCTGATGCCATAGCTCACAACAACCTCAACCTCTTGGGCTCTAGTGATTCTCTTGCCTCAACCTGCCCAACAGCTAAGTAACTTTTTTCCCCACATGATTTCAAGACAGTCTTGAATAGGGTGGAACAAGAGGAGGGTAGATGGAAGTGGGTGTGAGGTGAAACTGAACGTCCCTGGGATAGATTTTATGTGATGAGGTAGGGGACAAAGAAAGATGGGGCAGAAGTGGGAGTGGCTCTTGTTAGTTCTCACTGAGCTGCGTGTAAGTCTCTGGCTATTCATTTATCACAGGATTGCTTCTATCTTGATATTTCACCATCACAGTCTATATTGATGTGGGTTCTATCTCCGTAAGAGATAAAGCCTGAGACAGATACGGTTCACGTGGTTCAAATCTTACTAGTGCGGTGGTCTTGGGCTTGTCTCAGATTCCTCCTGCGTAAAATCATGTTCATAATTTTCACATATAGTATGTACAATCGTGTTAATAATTAAAATAGCCATGTGGTGCCGTGAAGACCAAATGCAACACTGCATAGAAAGCACTTAGGGCTCCGATTGACATGTAGTAAATATTCAATAACCACTAGAAAAGAATTTTGATTGGGAAGAGAATGGTAAGTCAGGGGAACTCAGGCTCTTTCCTTTCTTCATTTCCTTTCTGGCTCGCTTTCTACATTTTGTTTTCTCACATCTGACTGCAATAAAGAATATGTTTGAATTGAGTTATATGCTTTGGTACTTAGTTTACAGCTGTCCCTAGATGTAGCTCGGGATGTTTTTCAACCTTGGAAAAACCAGCCTGGCTGATGTGGAGAAAGGTGGATTGCGGTTAGTGAGATTCAGCAGTCATGCGCTGGGGGGACTGTCGTGTGTTCTGGTCCACGTGCGGACACCTCTGGGAGGAAGGTGGGTAGGGTGTGTGCTCCATCTTTAAGGTGCAAGGTTTCCTGGAAATCACATTATTTCACTTCAGTTCAGTTCAGTTCCATTCAATTCAGTTTATTTTAGTTCATTTCATGCTTCAGCCAGTTGTAGAATGAAACTGGATCTTAAAATAGCAGCCCCAATTATCAGAGGGTTCTGATCTTAGGGAGCAGTGGTTTGAGAGGAAAACAGAAATCTGCCAGGCTGAGTCTTCTCTGTTCTCATGTGATTATGAAATAAAGAGACATTATCTAGCAAGAAAAGGGACTGAGAGGTACCATTCATATTATCATGGAAGATATAACGATGAAAGAACACCTGTATGTATACACTCCTTTCTAACTTACTGTGATCACTGATTGTTTATTATAGCAGCATTATAACAGATCTACCGTCCAAGTACTAACCAGGCCCTACCCTGCTTGGCTTCCGAGATCAGACGAGATCAGGCACGTTCAGGGTGGTATGGCCGTAGACAATAGATCTATTCCTTATGTTAAGTCACTAAAGGCACTTGATTAATTAAAATTAAAGTAGAAAGTTAAACATCTTCATCTGTGCTTTTCATTTACCTTATCTTGAAAAGTTTGTCTTTGAACTGAAGAAATAATTAATTTATATATGTATGCATTTTTCTAGACCACCAGAAACCATTAGTTTGAAAATAAAGAAATATCATATATATATATATATACGCACACACACACATATTATGTGTGTGTGTGCATTTTTTTTTCTAGACCACCAAAAACAGTCTGACAAAGTCAAATTTATAACTCCCATATGTGGGGAAACAAATAATAAAGCTACACAAAATGGCCAAAGACAATATTGACCTCTTGGTTTAATGTGTAACTAATGCAGCTGGTAATAGAGAATCTTATAGTCTAGTAGGTGAAGTTCAAGGGGTCTCAAATGTGCCCATTGTTAATGAGATAGGGTTTTCAATGCTCAGAAATACCTACAACTTGTCGAAAACCTAGTGAGTTAGTCACAGGTCACTTTGGACAAGGCTGTTGTCTGATAAAATCAGTTTTGTGGACTCAGTACAGGGGACAAGGCCCTTTGGAAGAGCTGGGAGTGGTGGGAGGACCACAAGGGATGGGTCCCATGGAAGAGTCCAGAGTGGGGTCTGACAGAAGCGGGGGGGAGAGGGGGAAGGGTTCAGTTCTGGATTCTTTGCTGTTCCTGAGTTGGGATTAGGATAAAGGAAGACCATCTAGGACTATAGACTAGTCACCAGGCAGGGCCATTTAGCACTGTTGTATCCCCACAAATAGATGAGTAATGTCAGAGTGCATCTGTGAGCGTCATTGGTGACAAAGCAGAGGTCACTCAGGAGGAAGTTGCTAGGACATTGGCCAGCTGCTACATGACCTTGGGAGAAGCAGCGTTTCCTGGTAATTACACAGCTAGTTGTATGAGTCTGTCCTCCCGGCTGATTAACAGCAGGAAGCCTCGGTTTCAATCTGAGTTGATTTTCATTTTCAAAGTTCTAGACAGCTTCTTTTTCACTCACTCATATATCCACACACACACGTTGTATATACTGTATGTATAAAGATAAAAGAATATATTTGAATGTAAAATTTTACATATATATGTTAAAAAAAAAGTAAAATTTGGGAGCAGAATCCCTATTCATTTATTCACATACTCAATGTCAATGCTAACAGGTGCCTACAGGTTTCAGGCCAGACGAAATTCTATTTTTAAGCTGAAGAGACCCAGTAACTTGAAACTAAATCCAGAGCCCCCAATCCATTGTTTTCTTTAAAATAGTAGGAAACACATGTTTATTTTTCTGGATGTGTTAGTGAGAAAAGGTTACGATAAATTGAGGAAAGGTCCAAGAGGGAACATCCTCTCTCTCCCAGAGAAGACACTTCCTGAAGCTGCAGTTGCCCCACACAGAGGTTCTGTACTAACTCAGGAGAGAAATTAGCTGCTGGTAGAGAAAAAATAAAATCAAAATCCCATCCACAGGTGTTGTCCACACACCAAGGGCTGAGTTTACACAGCACTTCATTTCCTGGCACATCAAAAGTTTGCATGACACAGCAGAGGTGTGGTAATTATTTCCCTGTCATTAGATGGAAATCTCGGTGATGGATGGAGAATCTCAGCTGGCGATTTATAAATTGTGTGACCAATATGTTTCTCTGGGATTAGATAAATGTCTTGTTTTGTCAAAATCCTATTATTCTGATTTATTTGGCTGTGTTGTCAAGGAAGTTCTATGATGGATGGGGGATGAATTCACTTTTATTTATTATTTATTTATTTTCACGTTCAAGAGTTAATGTGTTGCCCACAAGCCACTTGTAGGGAAAATGTTACTACCCTTTCCTTTTGTCTGCACTTCTACATTTCTATGGTGCCTTTTTGAAAAGTGACTGCAGCTAATTCGAGTGAATAACATGTTAATTTGACTTGGTGCCTGTAGTACAGTGATTACGGCGTCAGCCACATACACTGAGGCTGGTGGATTTGAACCCACCTCGGGCCGGCTAAACAACAGACAACTGCAACAAAAAATGGCCTGGAGTTGTGGCAGGTGCCTGTAGCCCCAGCTACTGGGGAATCTGAGGCAAGAAAATCGCTTAAGCCCAAGAGTTCAAGGTTGCTGGGAGCTGTGATGCCACAGCACTCTACTGAGAGTGACATAGCTAGGATTATGGACTGTTGCCAGTATCTGTCTCAAAAAAAGAAAAAGAAATAACATGTTAATGTAGCAAAACTGTGTTTCCTGATTTAGGGGTGAGTTTTCTTTTGTCTTTTCTGGAAAGCAACAGCAAAGTTGTCATCATTGTGACAATGCCATCTAGGTAATTGTAATCAAGTTTCCATCACAAGTGACTTTATATCAGGTACACAGACTTACACTGACATAGCTCTTGCCCTCTGGGCACCTAAATGTAAAAAGGAGACCAGCACAAAACAGACACTTTCAAACTGTAATTAAATAAACCCATAAAATGATTAAATTCTCCTGCATTTGGTGTTGAAATCTTGCAAAAGCAAATAAGACAAGGAAAACAAGAGGCTTACAAACGCTGGCTTCTAAAAATTTGCTTCACTTTTCAATATTTAAAATGGACTCTGTGTAATTCCTCACCCCACCACCTCTTGCTGTGTTTTAATTGCTTTAGATCTCAATTTTTGGATTTGATTCCCTGAGCATAACCAGACACAGAAATTATTCTTAGTCTTTCTTTTAGAATAAAGGAAAAATCAGAGGTAATAGATTTAAGGATCATCTCTGTCTCAATTAATAAACATATAAAAGTATTTATGAATGTATCACACGAGCACCTGCTATGTATTAAAATAGTTTATGAATTAATGTGAAATACGTGTTATGGGGAATTGTTATCTATACATCCCTTCCTTAGTATCTGGCATTTTATGATGAGCAGGATAATTCTGGGTTAATTCAAACCAGGCAACTAATCTGCATATCCTTAATTATTTCTTCCATTTTTAGTCCACGAATGGAGGTAGGACAAAGCTTTGAGATATAGATTGGGTTCTAGGGTTCACATCACTTAAATTCTGATTTGTGTTCAGATTTGTTTATTTAGACCTGTGGAACAGGGCATCTGCTCCTATAGAGATCAGAGTTCTGTGGAAATAATCATAAGATATGCTTACCTATAAAAGGAAGAGCTTTTGGATTTTAGGAAGAAAAGTGACCATAAAATTACAGCAATATAAAAAAAACAAATGAGAGTCTGTTACCTCCATAGTATTATTGCTAGTTCTAGCATTTGAGAGTTTTACATTTCTAATTCATCTAAGATAATTTTTTCTCAATATAAAATAATACATGTTTCTTATGATAAATAATGAAACAAAGTAAAAATAATTTGCAATCTCCCCATTTAGAGAGTCTACCTTTACTTTTATCCTCTTAAAACCATTACTAGTTTGAAATTTGTGTTTCTTTGTAAAAATGTTGAAACATATTGTTTTTCTGCATTTCTTTTTCATCTAACATTGCATCGGAGGTGTTTCCCCAGCTCACTAAATAATATTCAAAGCCTGATATTAATGACTGCCTATTATTTGATTGTGAGGAAGCAATATCTTCCCCCCCCCCCCACATTTCCTTTCTATTGTACTTTTACCTATCAGGTAATAATTCCTTTAGAGTTTCTCTTTTAGTTAAATGTATTAGATACCTATGAAGATGTGAATGTCTGTGAGGGCGTGGACATAGGGTAATATAAGGGGCTAAGTGGAAAAAACTGAATTTTATATAAATATTTGAGCTAAATTAGGAAATGCTTTAAAACAAACTGTCTTTTACTCATTTTCTCTGACATATGCTTTGTAAAATATAGATGTTTAAAAAGAATTAATGCATTGTGATTATAAGTCTTTAAGGCTTTTTAATTTTGAGGTTTAATTGACTTAACTAATTCCTCTGTCATCTTCCTGTGACCTCAGGAAACCTTAGTCTGAATGCTTTGGGAAGATACAGGTAGGGAAGAGGTGTACAATATGAAGCTATGACTTGTGTCAATGGCTTGGTATGAAGCTTGCACTGTTGCTGTATTTACAGTGTTTGACAAAGTGAAAGATGGTACAGTATTGTGCATTTCACAAATAGAGTATATAGAACCTATAGAAGAAAAACAGTTATTAAATTTTGGAGAGAAACAGCACATAGTTACTGAAGGTTGATTTCTAGAATTCTGAACCCAGAGCTCCAGTTCAATGAGCACATGTCTATTAATCAATAGCATAATCCTTGATAGCACTGATGTCCAGAAAATCAGACTGTGAAAGAGGAAGGAAACACTGTTTTCAGTTTCAGTGTAAGACTTATAAATTCTGAAAAACATTTGGTTACACCAAAGACTTACAAAAACTATCTTTCTCTCTTTCTCCCCACACCATAACATCATTTGAGTCAACAATGAACCACATATACAATGGTGGTGATGTAAGATTGTAATGCCATATTTTTGTTGTACTCTTTCTATGTTTAGATAGGCAAAAACTTATTTATTTGTAAATAAGTATTATATACTTAGTATATAATAATATTTTTATATAATACATTGTGTTATACTTACCTATGTTATTCTGGATGGTAACATGATGTATAGGTTCATAGCCAGGGAGAAAGGGGCTATCCTATACAGCTCAGGTGTGTGGCAGGCTTTGTTGGGTTCACACAATGACAATGACCACCTCAAAATGCATTTCTCAGAATGTAAACCCATTATTAAGTGACACATGATGACACACACACTGTCATTCCTTTCTCTCTCTCTCATAAGATAGTAAAATAAATAAAGGGGAAAGAAAGGGTAATAGGCAATAAAATATTACATCTATTATCATAAAATACAGAAATAAAGGGTAAAATATAAAAGAGTCAGCTTTTGCAACATGAAGGAAACTTACAAAGCATCTAGTTCAAGTCACAAGCTTTTACAAATGAGGATGAGGAGGCTCTGAGAATGGAAAGGACGGGTTTCCCGCTGGTCCAGAGCAGCTTCTACGACACTGTCTACGTTTAGCATGAGATGGACTTTGGTTATTGTAGCACTATTTTTACTCTAAAGCTTTGTTGTAGTTTATGAAGACATGCGTCTTCCTGACAATGACTATATTTCTAAGGTTGTAGCCATTTCTCTAAGAATGTTATTTTATAGGTCTTTGCATTAGAGACGCAGAAAAAGGAAAACAATCAAAACAACATAAAAATTGCAAAAGAAGTTTTGTGTTCTGTCAGTAAGATTAGTTATCCAGACTGGTAACTATTGTTCTGGATACTCACTTCCTGGGTGATCACAGGTGAGCTAATGGCTGTAAATTCCACTCATATGCTGATGTCTCCAAAAGGTAAATATCTAATTCTGACTGCTCCCTTAAACATCTAATTTGTGTATCTAAGTGACTGCTTGATACCCCATTTGGGTGTCCAATAAGATAATTGAGTTTAATAATTATCAAACTTAATTCTGAGTTTCCCAGCCTCCAAACTTGTTCATTCTTCCTAATTCCCATTTCAGTAAGTGGCCATTCTGTTTTTATAATTGTTTTGGTCAAAAACGCCACAATCATCATTGCTTTTCTCTTCCCATACCCTGCATCCATTCCTGTTGACTCTACCTTGAAAATATATCCACAGTATGACCTTTCTTACCTACTTCTCTGCTATCGCACAGTCCCAGGCGCCAAACGCCTATTTTCTAGTCTGTTGCAAAAACCTCCTACCTCATTTTCCAGCTTCCCCACTTGCTTCTTGGTGGTCCATTCTCCACACACAGCAGCAAAAACAGCTTTACAGCCAACATGAAGTTACTGCCTCCTCACACTCCTCAGAGGCTTCCGCTGTCAACTGGAGTAAAATCAACACTCTATCATGGGTCCCAATACCTTCTGCAGGTCAAGTGTCTCTTATCCCAAATGCCGGGACTGCAAGGGTTTCAGATTTGGGATTTCTTTTCAGAGTTGGAAATATTTGTATTATACTTACTGGTAGACCATTTCAAATCCCCAAACCCCAAATCCAAGCAAGATATTTCAATGAGCCTCTCCTTAGAGTGTTGACATTCAAAAAGTTGTAGATTTTGGAGCATTTTGGATTTCAAATTTTTGGACTTGAGATCTTCAACCTGTATCATCCTTCTCCTTGCTTACTTTGGTGGTCACAGAATGCCAGGTGCATGTTCCTATCTCAGCAGCTTGGCTTTGCTATTCTCTCTGCCTAGACTGTTCTTCCTGTAAATCAGAACGTGGTTCACTTCTTCACTTCACTCAGGCTTCTTGCAAAGATGATCTTCTCTAAGATGCTTTCCATCACTTCATCTTCTTCCCATTTTTATCTGTCTTCTTAGAACTTCACATTTCCTGCAGCTTGTTTTCCATGTATGTGTTGTTTTTTCTTTCCCCACTGTAATGTTAAGTCCCTGGAGGATTGACACCAAATCTCTTTTGTTATCTGCTATATCCTGAGTGCCTTTAATAGGCCTGGTACATTACAGATGCTCACCAATGATTTATTAATTCGATTAATGATGACATGTCTATTTTACAGTGTCAACTTCAGACCAATGGTTGAATTTCTGACAATAGTTAGGAAACCAAAAGAGTATGTGCTTTGGCTTTGAATAAGAGCCTGGCTCTTGTCTGTTCTCCTTTTTTCTCTTACTAAGTTCCATGATTTTGTGTGATTGAGCCAGTTTTTCTCTGCCTCTCAGTGACCACAGCGATCAGAATCCACAACTGAATTTAAGGCAAGGTTGCATTTAGTCCTTTAATTAGCTTGTGATGTTTCTCATTTGGTTGTATTATATTGTCAACTCTTGTATCTATATTATTAATACTTTTGGTTAAGATCTATTAAACTCAGAAAATCAAGATGGATCATGAGAAAATTCTAAATAAAGCTCTCCCTGGGTAGCGCCTGTGGCTCAAAGGAGTAGGCCCCATATACTGGAGGTGGCAGGTTCAAACTCCGCCCCAGGCCAAAAACTGCAAAACAAACAAACAAACAAAAACTGCAAAAAAAAAAAAAAAAAAACCCCAAAAGCTATCCCTATGGGCAGACTCTACTGATATGTGAATTTGCTAATAATTTTTTCCCTCATGCTAAAAAAGTTTGATTTGTGTTTCTCATGAATAACAAATTAACACGCAAGACTGTGACAGATACACTAAAAACAGTAAGAATTTGAAATATTAAGACATGCTTTGATTAAAGTCAAAGAAACTGTTAAAAATGATTTTTGCTGTTTTTGAGTTCTCTGGCGACTAAGCAATAAATGTTTTCCTTTTAACTATCTTTGTTTGCTTGTTTTATGTAAAACATTCCCTGCTTCATGAGAAAAGAAGTTTTGTTTTATCTGAAGCTTCTCTTTGATCCCCTAATCTTTTTCTAAACTTCATTGTGGATGTGGGAAATTAAAGTTCAGTGACAATTCCCATGAGGAGGAAAAGAGCCGAAAAACTAATAATAAAAAAATTGGCTCCAAGAAGGTCCTGCCCATGTCTCTCTGTGCACTGGTCAGACCTCTCTTGCCATTTCTCTTCTGGGAAGGTTGAGATTGAGCTCCAGCCTCTTTTCCTACAGTAGGCCAAGCTGACTTGAATGAACTTGGCTATTTTCTTGCTTTTTCTTTCTTCAAAAAAAATAATCATCTGCATTTGAAATCTTCCCTTTATTGGCTTTGACAGTTACACTTCTTGAGCTACCACCCTCATTTCCTTCAAAGGCCATTCTCCAAAAGAAGTTCAACAAATAATTCGAGTTTGTGATGTACAGCTCATTTCTGCTACTAAGAGAAAAATTGTTATTTCTGGGCAAACTGTCTGTTTATTCCAATAGAACAATTCAATCAAATAAAAATGTGAACACACTTTTCATCAAGCCACATTGAAGAATCAGCCCAACAGAAAGCACATTGTGCTTTGAAACAGATAATTCACTGATGAAGGTTTTTCCCATGGAAAGAAAAAGACTTTAGTAAAAAAAAAAAAAAAAAAGACATGTAATGGGCTACAGACTAAAAAATAATTTTTTTATTTCCATAAAAAAGGAACAGTAGTTCAACTTTTTGTTCTAACCCGCTGGGAGTCAAGCCCCCTGTGTTATTGATCTAACTTAATTATCAAAATACTTATTTTATTTATTTTATAGGTAAGGAAATTTGGAAGTTCTGAGATTGCATAAGTTGGAAAGGTCACTACTAAGTTGCTGGAGTTGGATTTGCATTTAGATCTGTTTCCAAATATCATCTTTTTTTCAATTGCACTGTACTATACCTCTCTCCTTTATGCTGTTATTTTTGCATTAATCTGAAAATGTGAGATATATTGATCTTTCCTAACTCAAATGCTTCAGCTTATTTTTTCCCCCACGTTTTCCTATAATTATGATGCTCAAAATTTAAGATACAGCTTACTGTAAATTTGAGTAATTTGGGGAAGTCTTTAAGGACTATTGGTTTGTCTTCCAATTATATTTGGACCCACACATCCTTTTTTCTTTGGTATTTTTTTTTTAGGTGCCCCCTCTGAGGAGACCCACATATCTTATAAAAAACTAACTTGTATCTTAAGTACAATTGTAGCAAATGATTAGAACTTATCCTCCCTACAAAAAAAGAACACTTGAACTTCTTTCAAGAGAACTAACCAAACCAGAATTTGTTTTTTTAATTTAATGATGGCATTGCTTCTTTTTCTACTGAGTACTTCTGTGAATTTAGCATGCTGGGAAGTGTCGATTGTATGTTGTATTCTTCATTCTTGCTTCTGGTTGACCATAGGTATAAGGTTTAGACATTACTTAGTCTGTTGTATGTTGCTATAATAGAAGATCGGAGGATGGGTAATTTGTACACAATAGGAGTTTATTTGGCTCACAACTCTGCAGGTTGGGAAGTCCAAGAGCAAGGTGTCAGCATCTGTAAGGACTTTGGTGTTACATCCCACCCCCCCACCATGGGATAAGACGAAGGACAAGGCAGCTTGAGAGCAAGGGGGGACTGAACTTGCTTTTCTAACAATATCCTCTTGCAACCACAAACCTACTCCTGTGATAAGAACATTAATTCATTCACAAGTGGAGACAGAGCCCTTCATTCTCACTCTTGGGAATTAAGTTTCCCACACACAACTTTGGGGGACCATTCAAGCCACATGACCTTCTCACTTTCAAGCCATAGTTTTTGAAATGCTATCTCAGTAACATAGAAATGAAAACTGGTAATTTTACCATCCATCTTGCCATTAGGTAAGAGCCTGATTACTGGCTGACCAGCCAGCTCCATAAGAGATGTTAAAATACTTCCCTGGTTATGAACCACCACCAAGATGTGATGACAAGGATAACTTGTGTAAGAAACATTTTGATATACTACTTCGAAAGGAAAATGGCAGAATGGATAAGGGGGGGCATAGTCAATTTTTAGGACAGCAAAATTATTCTGTATGATATTATAATGGTGAATAAATGATGGTAGACATTTTTCAAAACTTGTAGAGCTGCACAACACACAGAGTTGAACCCAGAGTAAACTATGGACCTTCGTTAAGAATAATAAGACAACAGCTGGGTATGGTGGCTCACACCTGTAATCCTAGTGCTCTGGGAGGCGGAGGCAGGTGGATTGAGGTCAGGAGTTCAAGACCAGCCTGAGCAAGAGGGAAATCCTATCTCCATTAAAAATGGAAAAACTAGCCAGGCATGGTGGTGGGCACCTATAGTCCCAGCTACTCAGAAGGTGGAGGCAGGAGGATCGCTTGAGTCCAAGAGTTTGAGGTTACTATGAGCTATGACACCACAGCACTTTACTAGAGTAACAGAATAAAACTCTGTCTTAAAAAAAAATGACAGAATAATATAATATTAATGGAGATTCATCAATTCTAACAAATGTTTCACACTAAGGCAAGATGCTGATAAGAGAATCTCCATGGTATAGGCAGAGAGGTATATGCTCCTTGCACTTGCTGCTCGATATTTCTATAAGCCTAACACTGCTCTAAAAGTTAATTCTACTGTTTATATCTACACTTTTAAGAAGTCTGTTAAAAAAAGAAGAAATAAGAAGGGCATGCCTTAGTCCCAGAGATCTGTTTAAGTAATAATAGATGGCCATTGTTAGTAAAGAACCTTCTCTGGGAGAATGAGGATGTAATTGCAGAGCTTCTATTTTGCAGGGACTTTAAGTTTGTGGTCAGAGCTAAAGTGCTGTGGGCAATTAGGAAGAGAGAATGTTCTTTCCCATAACACCTATGAAAGAACATTGGTTTGAAGGGACAACAAATGCTGAGCTCAGGTGGGTACGTGTTTTGGCCTGGGTGGCGCCTATGCTCTGAGGCTGATCTGGCAGTGAGTTCTGGTATATCCTCCTGGCTCTTGACTCTGCTACCCAAGGGCCCCTCTTGTGAGAGGCTATTGGGATCTCAGCCCTGTGGGTCATTGTTTGCTGCTAGATGGTAGTGGCTGCGAGGCTGGAGGGAGGAGAATTACTGCCTAATCCACTGCTCCTCCTTGAAGGATGCACTGGGGACCCACATTTAGAATGATCGCATCCTGGCTTTGTATTTTGGCATGGCTTTTGAGAATTAAAGGTCTTCCGAAGGGTGTCTGTGTATTCTATTAGTGAAACAGGGACAGGCCAGCATGGTGACATATTTGAGTTCAAGGTTATCTGTACAATCCCTCTTCAGTCGCGAAGAAAATTTTCGTTCAATCTTACAGCCAATTAAAGACACATACAGTTCTTTGTTTCTTCATTTTTAACAGATTTCCTGAGTAGCTCAAAGCACTTCCTGAATTATTATTATTATTATTATTATTATTATTTTCTACTGAAATTATTCAGTAGATGGAATTAAACCTGTCCTGTAAAGTAAGCTTGTGTTCATTCGATTAAAACAAAAAATTATATCCCCCCATGTCTGTCTAAAAAATACCTAAAACAACATAGCAATGTCAAGTGCAGAAAGGGCTACTTACTTTTATAATATTATAGCAAATGACATGAATGGAAATTGTGTTCCTGTTTCTCATTTCAAAAGTCTTAATTTTTTTGTCTAAGAATGATATTAGCTCATAATTCCTAATAGACTTACTGATGGTAGCATAGTAGTTTCCTTCTTTTGTTTGACTAGAAGACCAACAAGAAAAGGTAACAAAAAGAGAGATGAAGGTGGGGGGGGGGAGAGAATGTTCATATGAAAAGTACAGACCGTGTAGCTCAACATTTGAATTTTAAATGTTTGTCCCAAACCCATCAAGTAGTGGAATATGGTATAAGATTGAGAATCCTGCATAATTTAAATATCTTCTCCACTATTCACAGGAATCAATAAAAGGGATCTCCTTGTCTTTCAGGTCACCCTGGAGGGCTCCCCCACCAGGCTTCTGTGCCCAGCACAGTTCTGAAGTAGTGGCCCCAGGGAATCTCCTGTTGCCAGAGTTGTCAACACGGTGGTCATCTTGCCTACCTATTAGGAGTATTTGGCAGAGTTCATCACGCTCCTCTTTTTACGCTTAACTCACTTGACTTCCCTCCCATATCACTGGACTTTCTTTTCCAGTCTCCTTTGCTGGGTCATCCTCATCTTTAAATCTCTGAATGCAGGGGCACCTTGGGGCATGGCCCTTTACCTCTGTCTTCCCCACCCCTCATCTTCTTGCCTGGAAATCACCTGCTAACTATCATCCTTTCAGAGATTAGATCTCTTAAGGTGTTTGGAAATTAACACTCAGAAACTGAATCTTTCATTCCTCCTGCCCTTAAACTTGTCCTGTGGCAAATGACAACTCTTTTCTTCCAGCGATGTGAACCAAAATCTCAGTCCTCTCCCTAAAATCAAGAACTCAGGGAGTTTGCACAAAGCACAACCGTGTTGGTGCCTGATGTGCCTCTCACTGCTAATTCTCTAGCACTGTCAGGAAGGCTTCAGCTCTCTTTCTTGTCTGTTGCTGAAGTGAATGGTCTTTCCTGTAGAAACAGCGTACAGGCCAGGAATGTGGATGGAATTTGGATGGTTGCTAGGTTACTCGCCACAGTCTCTCCCCTGCTGGCTGTTTACAGTGAAGACTCATAGAAGTGTGAGATTTTCGGAAGGACAATGAACTCTTTGGAGGCTTACTTATGAAAAATCAAGGAGTGAGTCAAACAGACGAATAAGGGAAAAACTTCAGCATTCTTTCTCTTTCCTCCTAGAAAATACAGTTCTAAGTATATAAAATGGAATTGAAATTGAAAAAAAAAATAAATGCTTTCAGGATCTTAGTATCAAAACAAATGATCTTGGCTATAGAGTGAGCCTCAACAAAGATACCACTGAGATACTGTGTAGGCCCTGGGGTAGGGCAGACTTAGACAGAAATGCACATGAAAGAAAGAGGCTTTTATTTTAGAATTTTTAGATACTTGTATTTACCATTTAAATAAATGAAAGAGAATATATTACATACAGAATGTTTACAGAAGTGGTTTCTTTGACTTTACCAAAAATGATAATGTCTGACTATCAATCAGAATGCATTATTGTGGGATATTTCTCCAGTTGATCATAAATCACTAGACCCTTCATATGAATGGTTGCCAAAGTTTAGCTCCTCAGAAGCTCCTCATTGGATGCCTTGTTTACAAGGAGTCTACTGGGCCACTTCCAATGAGGGAGTCTACTGAGTCCCTCATTCCTAGACCCTGATCATATCATTTTGGTGAACCTCTAGGGGATATGTATTTTTTCTTAAATTAGGTAACCTCTTATTTATCAGTCAAATATGCTTTTCTTGTTATATGACTTCATCATAACACAGAGAAATAAAGGGGGAAAATAGTTTTAACAGGTTAACAAAAAGTATAATAGTTCATAACATGTTATGTATAGAAATGGTAACTGCCTTGAACAATATAGCTAAAAGATACTTATAAGATCCACTTAATTCAGATTGCTATATTGTGTTGCCCATTGATAGAGCTACTAGATATTGCCAAAGTAATAGGCAAAAATAAGATTCTGTACTTTTGCATGAGATGAATAAAACATAAAGGAATTGAAATGTCATCTAAATACTCTGCCTTAAACTTTTTCTCAGAATAGGAGTCTAAGGATCAATAAATGAAGTATAAGCCCAAGTAAATGACCTATGAATTCACATCTAGTAGCAGCACATTCTTATTATTTGAAGGGAAAAGGCTTTTTGAAATGGATAACTGTTTTTCACATATTTTCTACATGAGCACACATAATTAAAAACAATCGAATGTGCAAGATTCTGTTTTATTGGGTGTTTTTTGTCCTCTGTTTCTGTCTTCTTTAACCATATCTAATAGTGATGGAGAGAAACATAATTTTGAGATCATCTCTGTGATTATTTCAAACAAAGTATAAGTACTGGTGTGTGTGTGAAGTGAATTATTTCATGATAGTTAAGAGCAAGGAAAGATAGTTTTTGAAGAACTATACCCAAATCCAGTGCCTCTAGCTCAAGAATATTCCAGAAATTCTGTCTCCCTGTAAAAGGAGACCTAGAAACTACAAATAAAAGGTTAGATACTTTTTTTATAAATACAAAATCTCTTACATGTTAAAAATACCAAATACACAAAATATATGATATATACAAATATAACAATTATCTAGCAAAATTACTAAAAATATGTGCAAGGCAGTTGGCCAAAACCTTTAATATTTATTAATTTAATATTAATAAATAGTGCTTACAAGCTAATAAGGAAAAAATCTAAATGATCGAGAGTTCTGCATAAATAATTCATGGAAGATCAAATCCAAATGGTCAATAAGCACACAACTAAAATGATATTAACTTATATCAGGGTGATGGGATTTGGGGTAAGCTTGATTTTATTTTTCCAAATTATTGATATAAGGAGTGAATTTTGTATAATGAGTGTGCGGTATTTAAGTTGTCAGAGGAAATAAAGAATTTTATATAGGGTTTGAATTTAGTATAATAAGTGTATAGTACTTAAGTTGTCAGAGGAAAAAAAGAAGAGGAGAGAAAAAATATTTTAAGGACATCTTTGCGTAAATATCTTGTATACAAAGATGAATGAGAAAACTATGATGGAGAACGTGAAGCAAGTCAGTTCTCCTGGGGGGCCTTGGACAATCAGACAATCGTCAGCCACTGGTAAAGCCCAGCTTGATTTCTTCTAATGCTCTTATAATTTTCTATTCTTGTAATAATTTATCCCCCAATCACAGATGCTGCTTCTACAAGTTTCGAAATGTTTCGCCCAATGAAGTTCAAAGATGCTTGGAAATCTCTCTTTACTCTCTTCTATTGGTCTACTCTTAAAATATGCTCCTGAAATTATTCCAGCAGTTCCCAGGGTATGTCCTTCACATCAGACCACGGGCAGAGAGAAGCTGGGGGTGTGGGATGGCACAGTTGTCCCTGCAAGAGATTTCTGCTTATACGCATAGAATTTTCTCAATCAATGGATCCTAGAAGTAAAATTGCTGTGTTGGTACCAAGGATGGGGTGTGGGGAAAAGTAGGAAGGTGTCAGAGGACATCAAGGGGGATTGTTTTCTCAGCCCAAGTTGTAGTTTTCCTGTTATTTATTAAATTGAGTTCAATCGGTTTAACTTAGTAAGTATTAAGTAGTTGATAAGTCACGAAGACTGTGCAAAGAACAGACAGGGCCTTTCAAGTGGTAGGGGGCGTAGCCCTGATGATCATGGAACTTGAACTTATTAGATAGAAGACCAGACTTGTACCTATGTGAGAATGGAAATCCTTATAATAGTCCATAATAATTTAGTCTGTACCAAGAGCTGTGAGCGGTCTCATTTGATGACTTAATTCTGCGGGCTCCCCGGAGGGATTTATTTCCTGCTTGTTTCCTGTATTTTGACTGTGCTGTTATTGGGGACATAATATTACACCATTAAAAGGAAATCAATTTTAAAATTTCAGTCTGGGCTCTGTCCTCAAGCTCCTTCCCTAGTTCTCACTCCATGTGCCAGTGTGTGGGTGGGGGGCGAAATATTTTTCTCTGTCAAATATTGTGTGTGAACTGAGGACTTGTTCCATAAAATCCCACGTGACAAAAGAACAAATTTGGAAAGCAAACCATGCTCGCCTGTCATTAGACAACTTTCCTGCTTCTCAACTGACGTCATCCTCATTTCTTTCCTCTTTTCCTTGAGATTCTGTTTTCTTATTAATCCTTTTTTTTAATTATTAAATCATAGCCGGGTACTTTAATGCAATCATGGGGTACAATGTGCTGGTTTTATAAACCATTTGAAATATTTTCATCCACCTGGTTAACATCGCTTTCTTATTAATCTTGACATGAGAGATACCAGGATCGTTGTGGTCCATGACTTATGCCTGAGACAGAAACGTTTTTTTGCCAGTTTAATTTCAACTCCAGTTCAGGTTTCCCAGCATCAAAAGCTAAACCTTTTCCAGATTTCCCTTTCGTGCCGTGGTTTGTCAGGGTCCTTTCCCAAGCTGCCATGGGGATGTAGTAACAACTGCTTTGCTGTGTCCCTTCATCCACAGGTGCTTCTCCCAGGTAACATTTTTAGTTCCCTTCTTCTGCCTCTGTCTCTGTCTCTCTTTCAGACATGGTGTGAAGAAAGCCCTGATAGGGAAAGAAAATGATCCTTATTAATAGTACATCATTAATACACGATTCATAATTAATAATATTTTTCTTTTTAGTTTACATATAATATACATATTGATGGAAACCAGAGTGATATTCGGCTCCATCCATGCACTAGGTAGTGATCAAATCGTGGTAATTAGCATATTCGTCGCCTGAAACATGTATCATTTGTGTTGCGAACATTCAGCATCTTCTATTTTTTAAAAAATGCACAATAAATTAGTGAACCGTAGTCACCACAAAATGCTGCAGCACACCTGAGCTCGTTTTTCCTATCTAGCTATGACTGAGTATCCTTAGCCCTGCCCCGTGGTCCCCCACCCCGGGGCGAGGAGCGCTACAGTCCGTGGTCCACTAGGAACCTGGCCCCACCTCCTGCGCGTCAGCAGTGGCACTCGATTCTAACAGGACCGGGCCCTTCTGTAACCTGTGCTTGCAGGGGATTTAGTCTGCACGCTCCTTAGGAGAGTCCGGGGCCTCCACTAATGGAAAGCAGCTGTCAATACAGGGGAAGCTTTGCTCCCTGGCTTCCGGGGCCAGGTGAATCCCCTTAGTGCTGGGAGGGGATCAACTTCCTGAGAAGGCAAAGGACCGAGGCTTTACAAGAATGCTTGCGGCCACTTCAGACCTCCGTCCGTCCAGGTTGCCACAGAAGGACTGCAGAGCCAGCCTGCGGGGACCCCGGCCTGGGACAGTGGTCAGCAAGGGAGACGGAGCCGAGGAAATGACAAAACACACACCAAACAGCGCCTAAACCTGGACGCTTGTAAGGCCATACGCTGTTCCGTGAGCCTGAAACAGGGCAGCCTCTGTCCTGTGTCCTGGCATCTGTTTTTCTTTAGAGCCAGAGTCTCACTTTATCGCCCTGGGTAGAGTGCCATGGCATCACCGCTCACAGCAACCTCCAACTCCTGGGCCTAGGCGATTCTCTTGCCTCAGCCTCCCGAGTAGCTGGGACCTCAGAACGCCCGGCTGATTTTTGTTGCAGTTTGGCCGGAGCCGGGTTCCAACCCGCCACCCTCGGTATATGGGGCCAGCGCCACTGAGCCACAGGCACGGCCCTCCTGGAATCCTTTTTGGGGGAACATGAAAGACTATCCCTGCAAGGTTGCACAGCGTCAGCCGTCTGCTCTCAAGGTTATGAATGAGAGAAGATGACAGCCATGGGCAAGGCTGGGTAAAGCGTGAGCAGGGACACTGGGCAATGGCACATGGAAGAGGCCAGATCATGGTGCCAAAAGAGGGGGGTAGAGAGCACGGTTCCCCTCCTCAGACATCTCCGCGTCTCCGGCCTAAGCTACCGACGAGGTGGTGGCCTCGCTGCCTGCACTGCTGATGTCCCTACAGGGATAGTCAGGAGACGTGCCCTGCCTGGGCACTTTACCCTGAGTGGGAGGTCCCTGAGGAATTCAGCCTGTCCGCCGCCCTCGCTGCTTCCCCTTCCAACCTCCTATCTGTCAAAGCGGAGTTTCCTGCAGCGACAGCAATTGAAATGAGGTTATGGACTAGTCTGGACGTGAGCAACACATTTTGGGTGTCACTGCCTCCTGTCACCCCCAAATGGGACCGTCTGGCCGCAGGAAGACCAGCTCAGGACTCTGACTGATTCTGCATTACGGTGAGTGGTGTAATTATTTCATTATGCATCACTGTGCAATTACAGAAAGTGCACAATAAATGTAACACACTCGAATCATCCTGAAACCAGCCCCCCACCCCTCCCTCCCCTGGTCCAGGAAACGGGTCCCTGGCCACACAGTTTGGGGACCGCTGCATTAGCAACCTCTCCTCATCCTTCCCTCCCCTCCCACCTCCCTTCCCAGACTCTAATGTGTGTTACCCACAATTCTACTCCCTAACTCCAGGACTTCAGCTTTATAGCTCCCACGTGTGAGTGAGAATGTTTCTCCTTCCTGCACTGCCTCCTTCGTACTGTCATGTTGCTGTGGGTGGCAGGATCGCACTCCTTATGGCTGAAGAGCGTACTCTGTTGTGTAGACATACCATCTTCTTTATTTGTCTGGGTAGATGCTTAAGTTGACTGTCCATCTCGGCCATAGTGAACAGTGCTGCCATATACGTAGGGGTGCACGTATCCCTTTGCTACATTTCTTTCCTTGGATAAATACCCAGTAGCGGGATTCCTGGATTACGTGGTAGCTCAACTTTCAGTTTTGCGAAAAAACTCCACAGTGTTTTCCATAGTGGCTGTACTAATTTACATTCCCACCAACAATATTCCTTGCCAGCATCCGTTATGTTTTGTTTTGTGCAAAACATAAAACAAAACATAACAGACAGACTCTTTCTTTGGAGACAGACTCTCATCCTGTGACCCCTGGTAAAGTGCTGTGGCATCATGGCTCACCACAACCTCAAGCTCTGGGGCTCAAGTGATCCTCTTGCCTCAGTCTTCCAACTAGCTGGGACTACAGGTGCCCGTCACGATGCTCGGCTATTTTTTAGAGACAGGGTCTCGCTCTAGTTCAGGCTGGTCTCCAACTCTTGAGCTCAAGCAGTCTGCCCAGCTGGGCCTCCCAGAGTGCTAGGATTACAGGCACGAACCACAGCACCTGGCAGTTGTGTTTTGTCTTTTTGATAATAGCCGTTCTAACTGGGGTAAGACAATGTCACAGTTTTGATTGGCATTTTCCTAATGATTAGTGATATTAAACATTTTTTCGTGTTCGTTGTCTAATCGTATGTCTTTAATTTTTTATTTATTTTAAAATCAAATGTTTTGTTACTCTAAATTTGCTAGGAAAGTAGATCTTAAATGTTTTCACCTGCCCATACACACACACCAAAGGTAATTATGTGTGGTGATGGATGTCAATTAATCTGACGTGGTAATCATTCCTATGTATCTATGTCTATGCAGTCACCATATTGTTTATCTTGAATATCTTGTGAATTATACTTCGACAAAACTGGAAAAAAAATCTAGCCAAATTTTCTCCCAAACCCTTCCCCATAACATGTTAGGTAATGCCAAATCCCTGAATTTTTGTGTGCTCAAGCTTTCCTGCTTACTTTACACGTAACTCTGCTCTTTATAAAGGACTTTTAAAAAAATTCTAAATGTTTTCAGAACAAGAGTTGTTGGCTTGACTTATATATAATCCAATTTCTCAGAAAATGTCACTTGGGAACTAACCTAGTGACAGAATTCTTCAAAAATTGTCTCAGATGTTCTATGTATGATTTATAATGGAGTGCATGTTAAATAAAAATTTAAGGGAAAGATTTGTATGGATATTGTGAGGTTAGAGACGGTTTATTAATGATAAGGTTTGAATGGGTGGGGAAGGGAGGGCAGATGATTTTGGAATTTTAGATAAAACGGAGTTTTCTTAGTCACCCACGCTGATTGATTTTGGTGGATAATTGATTACTTTGTTCTTTAGTTTATTATTGTTGAGGTGGCTTCTGCGAATTGGCCATTGTAACTTGTATCAACATGAAATAGTTCAATGCATTTCAAAATCTTTAAAAAATAGCAGTAGTATCATGATACTTTTAGCTTCCTTTGTAAAAGAATTAGAACACAGATAGTCATTGTAAAATGAGAGGTTTTTCTTTCATGTTTAGAGGACTTTAAATGCACCGGCACCACCAGACCTAACTGCCCAGAGAGAAAGAGGATTCTGACAAAGACAAAACTAAATTGCACCGTCAGACAGCCCAGTTACTGAAATCCTTGCTACTGGCTAGAAAAGCTAAATAGCCTCTAGAATCTGACTCTGGGCAGCAACTGGGAAGTTTCAGTAAGAGAATTTTCTAAAAATACATTTGGCAGTTGTCAATAACTCTTTCATAGGTGAGTAAGCACAATTTAAAAACTAATATGCTCAGAATGGCTCAAGCTAAAATTGTAAACTAGAAAAAGTCTTGTGTTTCTAAGCAACTAAATAAATGAGTAGCTAATAACACCATAAAGCCTTACGATGGCAAGTATATGGTGATTTAATATTTACTGGATTATATTTGATGTGAAAAGCTTTGGGTATTTGTGTGTGTGTGTTTTAGTGGGTAGGTTTAATAAATGTAATATCTCTTCCTTTCTCCCAGAAAGCCAGTATTATTTATGTTCATTGCTATTTCTCAAAAGGCTATGTAGAATAGCCAATACATATTTAGATCTAATTCATTTTTTATTTTATTTTATTTTTATTGTTTGGGATTCAGTGTACAAAGAATTAGGTTACACTGATTTCATTTGTTAGATAAAGTCTCTCTTATAATTTTGTCCCACTCCCAAGAGGTGTGCCACACACTGTAACCCCACACTCTCCTCCCCTCTCCTGACTTGCTTTTCCCCCTATCCCTCCCTTGAATTAGCTCATCTCCTGCCTTCATATTTGAATAGATCATATTGGATTCTTGCTTCTCCATTCTTGTGATGGTTTTCTACAAAGAATTTGTTCTGTCTTCATCCAGGTTAATACAAAAGATGTAAAGTCTCCATCTTTTTAAATGGCTGAATAGTATTCCATGGTATAGGTATATCACCCCAGCTTGTTAATCCATTCCTGGGTTGGTGGGCATTTAGGCTGTTTCTACATTTTGGCAATTGTTAATTGAGCTGCAATAAACAGTCTAGTGCAAATGTCCTTTTGATAAAATAATTTCTTTTCTTCTTGGTAGATGCCTAGTAATGGGATTGCAGGATCAAATGGGAGGTGTAATTTGAGTTCCTTGAGGATTCTCCATACTTCCTTCCAGAAATGCTGTATTAGTTTGCAGTCCCACCGGCAATGAAAAAATATTCCTATTCTCCACATCCACTCCAGTAGATCTAATTCCTAATGGAGTAGTTGGTTTCTGGGTGAGAAATTCCCACTTTAAACCCACCTTAAAAAAAATTTGAACAAAAATTTTGTGTTTAAACACTGACCTTAACTACTTATCCAATTTCTCGATCATCAGCTGGTCTCAAGACTTAACTTCTTACATGAAACTTTTTCCATCCTCACAGTCTACAGCATATTCATTTAGTTTGTTTTATGGCACTGTAGGATAAAAGTTTGAAAGTATACTTTGCTTTTTTGATAAGATTTGGGTTATTGTGAATCCATCCATGCTTGCATCTGTTAAGGGAATAATAGTTGGAAAAGAGAGGCAGGGTTAGTATCCCTCAACTTTAAAGAGGGAAAAAGCTGAAAGTTGGAAAGAATGAGACAATAGTCCATGCATGGGTTAGTGGACTTCTGTATCCTAAGAGAAATGATACTCTGTTTGTGAGAATAGCTGACTTTATGTATTCAGATTGATGGAGATCAATGTGAAAGTTACACAACTGGTTGGCCAGACCCCTGAAAAAGGCTAGGAATGCAGGTATGAAAAATGGCCTCCCAATGTAAACTGCTACAGACAAGGTTTTGAAATTTGCCACTATTGGGGTGTCCTTGGGAGCCTAGAGATCCCTCAGAAAAATTCCTTCTATACAACTGACTCTTCCCAAAACTCTTCATATAATTTCTTTCTTTTCTCACTAGAAACACGAAGGACTAGCAAATTGTTGCTCTTAACAATGTGTGCAACTTCCCTAGAACACAGTAACAGGCACTGCAATGAGTGAATTCCATGGTATTTAGAAAATTCCAGCAGATAATTCCTTATCCAGGGTTGGTTATGCAGCTGTGAGTGAACAAAGAGGTTCTGACCATTGAAATAATGAAATTAACATAGCACGCTACCCATACCTATCATCTCTGTTCCAGGGAAGTAATGCAAGAGGTCTCTTTTCAGTAATAATTCATGGAGCTGTACTCTCACCTTTTGGCTAAGGGATGTAAATAACCCCAGTGTATTTGCTCCCCAGGGTGAGGTGCTGTGCCAGAACTATACACCTGAGACTTTTGGAATGAACACACCTTTGGCTGTGGCCTGTGAGGCAGTCTGTGTATTGTATGTGTGTTGCATAGCATTTCCGAGGGTAAAGAAAAGGGAAGCATAGGGATTACTTTGTCCTTCTATGTCTTGTACGTGGAAATATCCATCTTAAAACCCTCTCTTTCTCCCTTAAGGGAGTCAGTCCTGATTTGGGCAAGGAACTAAAAATGATGCTTTTCCTGGAGGACAGATGAGTTAAGTAATTCTCTTCCCATGCCGCTACTTTTTAACACCACAAATTTAAAAACTTGATGCATTAACAATATATCATCCCATTCTTTGACATATCCCTCTATTGATTCCAAATCCCAAGAAGTTTGTCCATTTGGACTTTTATTCCTCTTCAGATACCTGTGGAGATGCATGAAGCCCCAAGGGACAAATCGTAAATCTTTCTGGATTTATGAAATCTCAGCTTTGTTAACAAGTACTGCCATCACCAATTAATTTAATAGTTTAAATATTGTTTTGCGTTGCTCTCCTACTGTTTCAAATGTATCAGGGTGGTTTCTCCAAATTATTTTCAAGATATGTAATTATAAAGCTTTGTTGAAAAATGTTTTGTTGGAGCATGCAAGGATTGTTGCCCCTTTCTTTTGGTGAGGTCCCATACCAAAGTTTAAACCAATAGAAAAGATACGATAGAGGCAGAGAGACCCTATTTTATAAGGATTGTTCTTTCAGAAATTTGATTTTTTTTTTTTTTTTTTTTTTTGCGGAGACAGAGTCTCACTCTATCGCCCTCGGTAGACCGCTGTGGAGTCACAGCTCACAGTAATCTCCAGCTCTTGGGATTAAGCGATTCTCTTGCCTCAGCCTCCCAAGTACCTGGGACTACAGGAATTTGATTTTATCTTATAGGAAGAGTTGAAAGTAAAAGTTTTTGGTCTTTATGCAATCATAAAAGTGAAAGATGGTTCCCATGGAAATTTTGGAACAATCTGAAGAATGAGAAAGGGAACTACAAAATGGAGTGTGGAGGCCCTCTGTAGAAACAATCACCCTGGCAATTCCTGACTCTGGTCCAGCTCTGTGGAGTGGGTTTCTGTTTGGTCAGTCCCCACACTGTCCAAGCCCCTCCGCTGGCCAGTCTCAGCCCATCCTGCAGCCTTGCTTCTCCGTTTCTGTGCTAACTACAATGTGTGGTAACTACAGAATGGTGACATTCCTGTGTATTCAATTTAATCAAATAATGGGAAGTGACACATTTCAAGAGCTTTCATTCGACATTAACCGAGGGCTTCTGTTACTAGACACAGTGGTGTGGAGATAGGAATGGGACCAACTGGGGAATCTGATACTCATCATTCTTTATTCTCAAAATTGGTTACTGTGAAGTAGGTGGAAATAATCGGAGAATATCCAAAGTGCTATGGGAGTCAAAAGACAAAGCATTTCATAGATGAAGTGGCATTTTGTCTGGATCTATGAGATTAAGGCAACACATTTTCCTCGGGTCTACCAGCAGTTTAGATCTCACCTTTAACACAGGGATAAAGATCATGAGATCTTCCCCACAGGCAGAGGCAGAATTATTCACATATCTATAAACTACCCATGCACACCCTTGGTGTGATTCTGTGGCTCATAAAAATTGATGGTCATTTAATGTTTAAAAGATTAAAGTAATAAAGCAAAAGCTCTAGGTCTTATCAAAGTCTTTGGCATGGTGACATTTCTTCAATGGTAAAATAGCCTACAATTTCTATAACAGATTCTGCCAAGTGGTTCCCTGAATCAATTTTCCTTAGCACACAAATGAAAAATGAGTTTGTAAGAACTGTGAGCGCCTCTAACAGAGGCACAACTTTGTAGATAAAACCACAAGATTTCTGAATTCTGTAATGAGTTATGAGGCTAGTCAGCCAACTGGGAACAAAATGTACTACCCTGTCACTTGCTGACTGGACCTGAATGGATCGGATGTTTCCATCATGCATCTGACTCTCCTGGTACATATAGAACTAAACTCAATTGCAGAGCTGACATACCTAGTTTGTCTGAGATTCTTTGAGAACATCAAGAATAATGAAATCTGGATGACCTCTCACTTTTCCCACTGGAATTTTCTTGCATTCGTGATGTTCTTCTAGCAGTGAGACTCAGAATGTTGTTGGAAGAGTAGCTAGTCTTGATGACTATTCTCAGATTGAAGCAATTGCCTCTGCCTCTGAATTCTTATTACTACCACTCTCTGAATGATTCATTTAGTTAATGAAATCCTACTTCCCTTTAATATAATTTCTAGATATTTGAACTCTCAAATCCCATTCCATAAGATTTCTTATGTTTATGCCTTATGAGTCTGACAAAATTACAGTTACCTTGATGCCTAAGATCTCTGTCTCATACTTTATTAAATACACCCTCACTTGTGGCCTTGCACTTTAAAACATATTTCATGTTATTTTAATTGCTTCTACTGGGAAAGTTCTAGCTCAGAGGCTTTTAAAAGCTGTGTTAATAGAGGTCTTACCCCCAAATGTTATTTGAGATGCTTACATGAGTGAGGGTTTAAAGTAAGGTCACCCCAAGAAGTATGAGGGTACTGGGTGCTGGTACTGAAAATAGAGTTGAAGAGCACCAATGCACACTTAGGCTTCCTTGTAATTGTGCCAGGACAAGCTCTGTTCATGGAGTAGAGGTTAGGTATGTAACCATGTGCATAGGAGTTCTCTCCAGGCTAATCAGAGGTGAGAGTAGAGTGAACAATCTCTCTAAGTGCCTCTATTTTCCATTCTGCAGCAGCATTATGCCAGAGCTGAGCGATCATTTGGCGAGGTTCAGTGGGTAGGCAGAGGGAGCAAGCAACTGAAGATGTTCTGAGACAAGGTTGAGAGGGGGAGGGTTTCAGGTTTTCAGACCAGCAGAGGGCTTAAGAAGCAAGCAAATGTCCCAACTTATGATTTTGTCTCTGACACATAAAGAATTTGGAAGTCCTCATTCCCATCCTTACAAAAAGAAATAAGTAAAATAATCTGAAAATAAAGGAATTTTTCTGGGACCAATTAGAGATCTTAGATTGTAGGGTAAATCATCACTCTGAGATCTTCAGAAACAAAAGAATGTAGAGAATCGCAAGATCAGCTTTCCTAGTGTAGAAACTACTGGAGCCATAAATCTAGATGAATACTAAAATGATAATTTTGACAAATCGTTGGAGGATAAGTGTGCACTAGCATGAGAGGGGTAAGCTCTCAGGGCCTAGAATCTGAGGAGGGGGAAACTTCCATGAATTTTACTTGTAGGGATCCCAATAGGTTATTATGAGGAATAGCCAAGAAGAACTCATATTTCTGGACCTGAAAGGGAGAACTGGCCACTTTGAAATATACCTGGAGCATTCTCCATAAGAAAGGCCCACTGCTCATGGAAAAGACTCTATCGAAGCTTTATCTGTTTATTTTTTGAGACTTAGCAAAAAAATAAGAAGTTAACTGATGATTCCATACTTCAGAGTTAAAGCATTCTATAATACACACTCTTATTTGACAATGTGAATGTTACTTTTTTGCATTACTATTATTATTGCTCAATAAAAAAATGAATACAAATGAATGTCAAATAAAAATTTGTAAAGGCTATGATAATTATATCAATGCACAAAAATAAATGTCAAAAAAAATCTTCCATTTCCATTTTTCTAAACTTTTAAAATCACATCCCCATCATTAAAACATCGTTTACATGTTCCTAATAAATGTTTATTTAAAAAGTTATGCCTGGATCCCCTGTCATTTTTTTTTTTTTTTTTTTTTTGAGACAGAGCCTCAAGCTGTCACCCTGGATAGAGTTCTGTGGCATCACAGCTCACAGCAACCTCCAATTTCTGGGCTCAAGCGAGTCTCCTGCCTCCGCCTCCCAAGTAGCTGGGACTGCAGGCGCCCGCCACCATGCCCGGCTATTTTTTGGTTGCAGCCGTCATTGTTGTTTGTCGGGCCCAGGCTGGATTCAAACCCGCCAGCTCAGGTGCACGTGGCTGGCATCTTAGAGCGCTGAGCCACAGGCGCCGAGCCTCCCCTATCATGTTGTATAAAAAAAATGAGAAAAGCATAATTTCTATTTTATTTTTAGGTACAAATAAATATCAATAGATGTTCTAATATTTTCTTCACCAAGCTTAATGGATTGTCTTGTGCGCTCTCTAAAGCTCATAGATTCAGTTTTGGTGACCATGATGTTAGGTCAATAAGGGATCTGGGTGGGTATTGGTACATTAAGAAAACAGAGCCCTATTGGTGGGAAGCCATCCTACATGATACTTACTGTATTCAATGGAAAGCCTTAGTTACAGTATCATAGATCACTTTTTCATTTTAATTTCTGAAGAAAGCAGACTGTTGCTACAGATTTATTTTATTACTTGCATTGCTCAGCAAGCACATTAGCACTTACTACATGCCAGGCACTATTTTAATAGCATCACAACCACTGGTTCATTGAATGTTTTTAATCACCGTATAAAGTCAATACTATTATTATCCTGATAATGCATTAATAATTTTAAATGGTGTTCTCAAGTTCGTTGTGTTAAAGCCTGGCTTCTTGGGGCTCGAATATTTGCCCAGAGAAGTGGAGCTCGACGTAGATCTGATACTGGTTGGCGGGCTACAAGTCCTGGATGCAGGGTCCCCTGCAAATGGGACACAGCGAGGTCAGCCTGTCTAGGGGCTGGTTTCCTACAATTCTGCAGCTCTCTGCCACTTGCTTCCAGGGATGCAATCCTAGGCTACAGTCCAGGAACCAAGCATCCTTCAGGTCAATGACTTTTGCAGTTGCTTTTTGATGAATATTAAGACAGCAACAGCTGCACCTTCCCTGGAGGAATCTGTGCTAATCTTTTTCTTCACTTTGAAGTGTTTCAACATTATTTTAAAACAAGGACTTGCACCACCAGTCTCGATTTTATCTAAACACTTTGGCATAAGAGTCGCTAGAAAAATGTTTCTTTTTCTTTTACTTTTTTGCTTAGAAGTCTTTTCCTGATTATAAAAAGACGTTGAAGGAAGATAAGAGTCATGACACACAGCCAAACAATTCTCATTTTCAGAAACTCACTGGCCCCTCACACAGGGGCCTGAACAGTGGCCGTACATTCTGACTCTTCATTTCCAAAAGGCCTGGAAACATTCAATTTCTAACTCCAGATGATAAAATCAGTGGCACCAGGTAACCAGATGTCAGGGAGTGGGACTCTGCATATTATTGCATCCTGACATTGTTTTTCTCTTTAGTATTTATTCATTTAGCAAAGTTGACTCTGTTTGTACATTCTAAGCTTTTAGCATCTTGTTTTACGTGACATGACAAGAGAAGCAATAAATGTTACCTGAGAAGCTTAGATTTACTTAGAATAAATAACTGTATTCCTTTTTGCTTGTTTTCATAGAACTTATTCTTTCCTGATTTTCGATAGATGTGTGTGTGTATGTGTCATTATGAAAGTTCTGAAATATACAAAACTCAAGAAACAAAATCCATGTGGATGGAAGCAAATGAAGCCCTCCCAGCAACACTAATAAGCCAAACAAATTAAGACTTGGATGAGTGAATCAGAGATGACGCTGTTGACTGTGTTTCTTGGAAGTGAAATGATGGATCATAACACAGTCTGTCTCAAAACTTTCATAGTGACCCACATATACATATTTGTCTGTCCCAAACAGTAAAGACTTTGTTTTGGGCACTGCTATCTTCCCGCAATCCTTTAAACAGTGCCTAGCATAGAATTGTCCTTAATGAATACTTGTCATAAGAATGGATGGATAAGTAAATTTAAGAGCTATGAAGCATGTTGAATGTATCAACACTGTCTTCTTAGCTGTGCCCTGTGGCAAAGCAAATCCTCCCCACAGAGGATCTGACTGAGATTCTATAAGGAAAGCGTGGTTGATTTGGTTCTGTGCATTGGCAGATGCAGGAAAGACAAGGCAAGGTCATGGCGGTTTGTTCTCACTGCAAAAACATAGAGGCCCATTGCAAATCTATCAGGAGAACTTGAGAAATAGTAGAAACAAGCAGTTGTTTTGGCCTTTCGTGAGTAGGAGTATCTGGATGCTGCAAACCAAGACTTAAAAGCTTTACATAGTCAAATGTAGACAGAGAAAGAAGAGACTAGTTCAATTTAATTCTTTAGAAATGAATTTTAAAGAAGTCCCTTGACTGCTTTATATCTTATTGTATATTAATAGCGTATATAGTTTTAATCTCTGAAGCAAAGCTGCTGTTTTTGATTTGTGTCAATAGGCTCAACACATAGAGACATCTTTCTCTCTGGGACTTTGAAAACAGGTTTTCTTTGGTTATTTAAATGCTTTTGAGCTTTTAATTATATTGGTAGGAAATGGGGTGCCTCAATATTTTTACTATATAAATCTCTTGTTTCAAAGGAAGAAAATTGATTTTTAAGCAATTTACAATGAGCTATTGATGAAAAGTCACTATAAAATCAGCTGGTGTGCATTTTATAGTTGAAAGTAATACTAGCCATGTAACCTCAAGAAAACTTGGTCCTTGTAATTTTCAGCACACAAATTAATAATATAATTTTTTCTTCTTTCAAATATAGTGCCATTTATCTATTATATATTTTAAAGCTTGCTGCATTCAATTTATCTGGAGAATATAGTTATTTTATAAAAACAAAACAAAACTTTTTAAGGTTTTTAAAAGAGAATAGTGGCCAGGTACAGTGGCTCACACCTGTAATCCTAGTACTCTGGGAGGCTGAGGTGGGTAGATTAACTGAGCTCCGCAGTTGAGGTTGCTATTAGGTATGATGTCACAGTGCTGTACCCAGAGTGACAAAGTGAGCTTTTGTCTTAAAAAAGAGAGAGAGAATATTAAGATTATAAAGAATATTCAAATATTAATGGATTTACTTCTATTTTTTTTTTTAATCAAAGCTCATGATTGGGAGGATTTCCATGTTCTAGAGCCAATATGACTAGATTTCAGAATTTGGAATAACAGTTGCACAAATAATTTATTTTCTAAACTTTTATACAATCACAAGTGCTACTATTATCCAAAGCAGAACAGAAAGAATAATAAATTACTGAAACATCCTTCCCACCGATTCTGGCAGCAAACTAGGATCAGAGAAATATAGTGTTTATCATATTCTTTGGCTAACTTTGCCTGCTGGTGAAAAACACAAGATATAATATCTAGGGATTAAAGTGTCAAATATTACTGTCAAATAACAAGCCACCCCAAAACTCAATGACTTAAATAATTATTTTTTGGAACTTAAACATTTATGGGTGGGTAGATCATCAACTGGTCTAGGGAGTGTGGCTCATCTTAGTTGTGCATGGTTAATTGTGGCTGGGCTCCTTCCTCTTTCCGGGGTTGGCTAACAGTAGTGCTCTGGGCCAGGCTTAGTGCAGGGCTCAGCTGGAGCGGTTCTTCTCCAGGTGTCTTTCATATCTCCTGGGACCAGTAGGTGTGTATTTTTCTTTATGATGCTAAAAGCAGAGCTCTGTAAGGTCCCTTGAGGCCTGATCTGAAACTGGCACACTATCCTTTTGCCTCTTTCTATTTCCCAAAGCAAGTCACAAGGCCAACCCAGAATCAAGGAAAATCTATTCTTCCTCTTTTCTGGAGGGAGTTGTAAAACATTGTGGATAAGCAAAGGTATGCATAATTATCATAGGTGGAAAGAGAAGATGCATGTTTAAAACAGTAGGAAATAAATTAGAAAATAGTTTTTGAAATGAAGAGACATCAGAGCATGATGAGTTATTGATTATCTGCAATCACAGAGAATTAGTGGTACAGGTTGTTGATAAATAGATGTGTTTAAAAGGTCTCTAGATACAACTTCTTATGTTGACTCTCTAGGTCAGTGGTTCTTAACATGTGGTAGCAAGACCAGCAGAATCATTCAGGAACTTGACAGAATTGGAAAGTCTCAGGGCATATCCCAGACTTACTGAATTGAATTACTTAGGCCAAGTAATCTAAATTTTAATAAGCCTTCCAGACAATTCTGATGCCTGCTAAAATGGAGAACCACCAAACTAGGCCACTCTTTGATTTATTTTATCAGTCTACAACAAGCTAGAATGTAATCTTCCAGTGGGCTTGTGCAGTCTTTTAACAACGATAAAATAATGTCTTTGGATTTTGCTGTTGATAATATCAAATAAAAAGATCTTAAAGCTTTGCTAAATTTTTGGAAGATGATTCATACATTTTTTTCTGTATAGGCTGTCATTGGCTAGCAGAGAAGACATTTGTATTCTCTCCCTTTATTTTCCATTGTGTTGTGATTTTCCAGGTGTTTGTCCTTTGTGTTTAGTGACATCTGCCCTTTTCATCCTATCATGTGTTGAAATCAAGGTGCATAACCTATAATAACCATGTTATACTTTCTTCTTTTCATAAAGATTTTAACATTTCACTCTTTTATCACAAATAAGATTTGTGACATTTTGGGAGCAAAAAATAATGCATGAAATAGGCTTAAAGAGTCAATTCCTTCACGTTTCTAGTCCTTATTTATCTAACAGAAATATGGTTCCCTTTGTTTGCTTCCTAACTTTCACCCTTCCTTTTTTTATTTCCAGTATTATATGACTATTTATTCTTCGGAACCGTTGTTCTCTTGATAAGATTTTCATGACAATGGCTGCTGTTCAGAACTTCTGAAGGCTATGTTAGAAAACTTGAAAAATGGTATCAACTGTGTTTCTTTTAATTCCTTTCTTGCCAAAGTAAAAGAAAAAATACACAATTATTGTTCATATTCTTACTCTTACCTGTTGGACTTTTAGACTGGAAGGAAGTCTTGACTCTGATAACTCCATAATGTCAATGGAAAGATTTATGATTTCAGCCTCTAGGTATCTGTTGATCTAATGTCATGATATAATTATTCTTTCCATTTACTTTACCAAAACAATTTCTAGCAGAAAGAGAAAGATTATTTGGGAATCCATATATTTATCAGAGATTAGTGACAAAATATTACATATAAAATTAGCAATATGATGAATTATTTAATAAGTTATTTATTCAATTTTGTAAGAAAGGAAATCTTTTGCTTTCCATGTAGGAAATTATTTCTAAAGTCATTTTACAACTGAGAAGAGAAATAAATTTTTAAAAATCTTAGGTACATAATTACAATTTCAAAAGACTGCTACATTTTCAACTACATCAATAATGGAGTTAAAAGTAATTTGATGAGCAGAATTTCTGAACCAGTTGGCAAAAAGGGAACAGAAAATTATTTTAATTGATGTTGAAGTTCGTTCTTCTAAACTTGGCTCAAGGCTTCGATGTTCTCTCAAGAAAAGTGCTCATCATTCCAAATTGCTCATGTCATAAACAAATTAATTCTCTTAAGACACATCATTAGTTATTTTCTGAACATGCATCACCTTTCAATTTCTTCTTTTTTCCAGTTTTATATTTAGCATTGTCATGATTAGCCTATCAATATTTTTCACTTTTTAACATACATACTATTTTTATTTTATTGAATCATAATTCAGTATTGCTTTGGTTCCGCAATTTCTTTGTTGTAGATCTAGCCAGAGTGGCTAATCTTAGAACTACCTCATAAGATTGCCTGTGTAGTTTGATTCCATGAGATGAAATTTGTACCTAGTTCTTTTCTTCCTGCTAGATCACAGGGTTTTATTTTTCCTGTAGTAATTAATTCCTTTGGCATGAATCCTATCTTGGTCACCTTTAGTATGCTTTGAAGGTGTAGCATATCAAATCAGTAACAGCAAGTGTTAATTATGTGCCAGTTATGTATCTTTAACTGTAGTGTCAGAACTAGAGGAGAAAATCCTTAAAGAATTTCTGCTTTCCCAGAATTCTTAAAGAGAATTTCTGGGTAAGCAGGGAAGACAATATTAAGAAAGAAGGTTTTTGAAAAGGGTAAAAATGAGGAGCAAAGCTTGCTTACTTTAGAGCTTCCTTGCCAATTAAAATCACCTACGAAGGCAATTAACTCCTAATTAATTCTTGGTCAGCCCAAATGTCAACCATGATGAAATCTCTGCTCAGCTTTTTGGGTCCTAGGTCTAAAGTCCTAATTAACAATCATTCAAGAGCATCGTCTGTATTCCTAAAGCTCTATTTGGTAAAATGTATTGTTCTCATTATTCAGATAAATTGTAGACCAAAAGACGAAGTGATTTTTTTTTTATTTTAGAAATTGAGGTTTTTAAGCACTTGCTTTTTCAAAGCGTATTAAATGTCATAAAATAGTTACTTCATATATTGTGTCTCTGTGTTTGTGAGTTTGTTTCCCACACTAGAGTGTAAGCATCTTAGAGGATGGGGGAAACGTGCCTTCACCTCTTTCTAACCCTGTCTGGTTCACAGCAAGGCTCAAGATATGATTCCTGAGAAGAGAAATAAAGGTTTGAATGAATGATGTTAGGAGGTTTGAAGGTGTCTCAAGATGGTACCATATATTTTCAGTATTAATTTCCTATTGTTACCTTAATAAATTACCACAAACTTGGTGACTTGATTATTATCTTATAGTTTTTGAGTTCAGAAGTCTGAATTGAGTCTCAATGAGATATTTCAAGGTGTTAGTAGGATTGTGTTCTTGATGGGGGCTCTAAAAGTGAATCTATTTCCTTGACTTTCTCAGCTTCTGCAAGATACCTACATTCCTTGACTTATGATCCCTTCCACCATATTCAAAGCCAGCTGTGTAGCATCTTTAGACCTCTCTCTGACTAGTCTCCCTTCCTCTCTCACAATGTATAAATGTCCTTGTGATTATATTCTACCCATCATGTTAATCTCTTCAACTCAGTGTCAGCCAATCAGCAACCTGAATTCCATCTGCAACCTCAATTCTCCTTTGCCAAACCAGTGTATTTACAGATTCTGGGGATAGGACATGAACATGTTTGGAGGGCATTATTCTGCTACTATAGTGTCCAAACAGCTTTTTTTTTCTTATGAAAGGAATTTCAACTTGAACTGGATAACTGAATTTTTTTTCTCTATTTGATATTAAACCATGTAAAAGTACCAGGATGGCACATAATTACTTTGAGAATGAGAGGCTAAATGTATAAATGAATTCCATTCAGCTTTCTTGCAGGCAAATTGTTTCCATGTGCTTTATGCCTTATATGAATCATAAGAACTGCTAGAAGAACTCAGAAATCTGGGAAAGCATGAAAATCCCATTTGAAGCAAGTGTGAGCTTTGAAAATAAACCACCATTGTGTTTGGATAATAGCCCATTAACAAAGGTTAATTTTATTTAAATCTCAGCAAATATTGATTTTTCTAGAATGAACTTCAAGCAATTAGAGCCTGTAAGGTAAACTTTTAAAGCAAAATTCTGAATACATTGTTCTGAGTAATGGTGTAGCAAAAAATTGTTTTTGAAAAACATAACACCAATTTTTGAAATTAAAAAAAAATCAGTAAGAAACCCATTTAAGCAAATTGACCAACTTAAGAATTTACCAGAGCAACTCAGAATGCTCGATTTCAGCTTATAAACTAATGAATACTAAATTGAGATCATTTCTGAGCAGAAAGAACTGTGTTTTTCTTCTCTGGGCAACGGAAAGGGTGCTAATTAGGAAGATGAAACATTATGGTATAATAATGTAGCAACTGAATTGCTCCAAATTTGTCCTGAATTCTCTTAGCTTCAGGGCTGTGGTGACAATTTTATTCTGTATCTTGTGTCCAAGAATCAGTTACCATCTGCCTCAGAGTAGTTTACCTAAACTGGCACTTTTACTACCAATCTAATTGTTTATTTAACTGATGGATTCTGTTCCCATCAGAGCCTGTAACATTAAAATCGCGTTTCTGAGTTCAGAAAGGAACATGTTGTATTCTAAAAAGTTAAGGACTAGAGTATTCTAAAAAGTTTAAGACTATCTCTTGGATCTTTCCAGACTACCATCTTTCTGCATCCATGTAGACAAAGTTAAACCCTGCAAGTTAACAAATAAAAACCCCAATAGAAATCTATTTTCTTCTACTTTGAGGTAAAAAATAATTAAAGTGAACCCATATTCTCCCAGCCAAGTCTGAGTTGTAAAGATGTCCTCACAAAATAATTTCTCGATCCCTACCTGCATCTCTCCTGTCCAACTATTGAAATATAAAAGGTCTGTGTCTTGGAATGGTCCCTGAGATTTAAAAGCAAGATATTAACTGCACCACCCCTGGGAAGGCTGTAGAGTCTTTTCCTTCTAAATGGCATTTGTCTTGTGAGACTGTAACCTAGTCCAATCTCATCCAGCTTGCCACATGACAGCTAGTAAGCTGAGAGAAAAAGTGTTGGGGCAAGGAAAGCAGCTTTTATTCAAAAAACCAACAAACCAAGATGGCGGGCTAGTGTCTCCAAGAACCATCTTAAGCTAGTATGAACTTTAGCTTCCTTTTTATGTTAAAAGAAGAGGGAAGAGAAGAGAATTTGCAAGAGGTGACCAACAGCTGCAGACATCTGGGTGTCAGTGAGGGTCTGAGGAGGTTGTGAAATTTCTTTGCTCTTTGGGAGTTAACTTCGGATGACGTAGGTGTCAGGAGCACAATGTTCCTATAAATCTTTTACATAGCATTGTTCTTTGTGTGCATACTTTTCTTAGCTCCCTGGGAGTTAGTTTTGGGAAACTATCCATCTTTCTTTAAGAATTCAGCTGCAAACTTAAGTTCTTCTATTATTAGGTGGCCATGTGCAGAGCTCAGCAGAAGCTTTTAACCTAAAGGATATTGCCACAGGGGGTCAGAAGCGGGACAGAGCTAGTCATGCCAGGCTTCCCTTCCACTGTTATAAGAATCCGTTTAAGGAAAACTCTGTCCATTGTGTTGCATTCTTCCCTTCTGGATATTATGTTAAAATGTGCTTTTGTCTTGGTTCTGATATTGTTTCCCATTTTTTCCTAGGTTGAATGGAGCTCTGATTTCCTAAGTCCTCATAGTTTTCTTCCTGAGTGACTTCAACCTCTAAACTCTCTTCTGCTGGCCTTGCATCTCTTCACCTTGACCTCTCCTTTGGAAAATTATGAACTTACCTATCTAAAGCTGAGGGCCAAGGTTGCCAAGGAACTCTTATTCTCATTTTTATCTTCTTCTCTGGATCGGGTGTAAGAGGATTTATTCCTCTAGGTGGTAAAAGAGTTGATAGGGCACATGAGTAAGAGAAGACAACCCTGGGTATAATTAAAGTTCACTTCAAATCACTTCCTTAACCAACAGGCTTGTCACTGACTAAAGGTTTCTGGTGGCTTAGAAGTGGGAGGCTGCAGAGAGGGGAGGAGCTATGCTGAAGTCCTGCTCCATCCCCAGAAGCTACATTCTCCATTGCCTACCAAAATGTCACAGGGACCCTTCACTGTGTATTGAGTGTCTCTGATAGTACAGGCACTGTCCTACCTCTGCAATGCTAATGGATAAGACTCTGCCATCAGGGAGCTTGAAATATTATAGAAGATCTTTATTGATATCTGTTGGATCCCAAGTTCCAAAGTAGCCTTTTTCTTGAAGGAAAGAAATCATAAATGCATAAGTGAATATTGCAGCAAGAAAGATGGATAGCACTGACATTAGAAAGATGAGGGAGAAGGGAAGGTGGTAGGATCAATGGGAAGCTTTGGGAAATGGAAGAAGTGATGAAGTCTAGGCCCTAGGAGGAGTGAGCTGGGAAGATGGTGAGTCCTGGTCAGAGGAGAGTGTGGGAAATTGAGATTAGAGACTGTAGGAGGTTGGAGACTGTAGTTGGAACTCCAGGGTAGTGCTGTGAGAACATAGGAGTAGGGGGGAGGGAAAGGACCAGGTCATTGGGAGTGAGGAGCTCAAAAAAAAGGAGAAGCCTAGGTTTAGGAGGATCATTGTGAGAACATTGGGATTTCCAAGAACAAAACTTTTCTTGTGATACTGCAGAGAGCAACAATAAGCTAGACAAAAATCATCGAGAAATAAGGGGAAATGTCCTCAGGGTGAGTGGTGGAGTGATGCTTGATGTGATCTGAAGTCTTGAGAGGCAGACTTAGCCTGTAAGTGTCACATCTTATCATTCTTCCCTGTCCAAGCTACTACCACTAATAAAAACAAACATCTTTTGAGAGCTTACGTGTGTGCTACCCTGTGCCATCAAGTACTTTACATGAACTCAATCCTCATAACAAGCCAATGGAACAGGTATTATCATCATCCTAATCTGACACTTAAGGACACTGAGTAAAAGACAGCTTGGCCAAGTCCCCAGTGTCACACAACTTCCTCAATAAGTAGGCAAGTCAGGATTCAAACGCAGGCGTGGACTCTACTGAGCATGCTGCTAGTTACTGCACTTGAATGCCCATTTTGACTAAGACCTTGGAAAGCACAGCCATTAGAATAAGTCTCAGGCTGGATGAGACAAGTAAAATCAAAGTTGATGTTCCCTAGGAAGTGCTACTCAAAGTGGGACAGACAGCATCGGTATCACTTAGGAACTTATCAGAAATGCAACTTCTCATGCCCCACATCAGACTCCTAGAATTAAAGCCTTAAGGGCAAGACCCAGGAATCTATGTTTTAGCAAGGCCTTCTAGGTGATTCTTATGTATTCTAAGATTTCAGCAGCCCTGTGGATATGCTCACAAGTCTAATATCTGCTATACAGATATGATATAATATTAAATTCAACATATGACAGCGTGACTTCCTTGTCATTTTATTTGTATGTTATGATATAATCTCATCTCAGTATTTATGAATAAAATCAGTCATCTTTCTGAAGAGAGAGTTCTTAATCCACATTGTGCTATTGATGAAGAATGATTATGGAAAAGAAGAAAATGGTGTATGAGACATGATGCATTGAACTTCAGACAGGTTACATAAGGAACATCTTCAGGACTCTGGGTTGTTATTTGGAAATCAGTTGGAATCAGAAGTCCTGAGTTGGTGGACAGGTCAGGTCTTCAGATATAGAATTAGAGGTGATTATCCCACACTATTTGAAGCTATGATTTTCGATAAGATAATCTAGGGAGCAACTAAAGAGAAATAAGAGTAAAAGAAGGAGGTCAAGAAAACATTGTCCAAGAATAAATATCAGCTGTAGGAGAAGAGAGAGGAAGGGACGCTCTATAACTCAGAACTCAGAAGAAAGTTTCAAGGAAGAAGGATTGAATCACAGTACTCAGATCAGTGGAATGAAGACTGAAAACAGTCTTGTGGTGGCCGTTATTGGTATGTTTCATTGGAGAGTAGAAAACATGGCAACAGGCTGAGGAGTTAAACTCTAGTGGCAAAGGAAAGAGGGTAAGTAGAGTGTAATAGGACAAAGAAAGAGATTTTTTTTTTAAATAATTTTATTGAATCATAATTATGTACATTGGTGCAATTACAGGGCACGATTCATATACATTCAGAAAGAAATAACTAATTTTTGAGTGATAAAAAGTCTGCAGAAATTATGAAAAGTCCCTTGCGTGATTAGGATTTGTTTATTCTCATAACCTGGAAATCACTCTATTTTCCAGGCAA
>CAUYON010191429.1:0-10364 GCA_963573935.1 Arctocebus calabarensis
TTTTCCAGGGTTCTTTTTACTTTCATATCTTTATGTTTATCTTTATTAAAAGTTTATCCTTATTTTTTTTTTTTTGAGACAGAGCCTCAAGCTGTCACCCTGGATAGAATGCCGTGGCATCACAGCTCACAGCAACCTCCAATTCCTGGGCTCAAGCGAGTCTCCTACCTCCGCCTCCCAAGTAGCTGGGACTGCAGGCGCCTGCCACAACACCTGGCCATTTTTTGGTTGCAGCCAACGTTATAGTTTGGCAGGGCCAGGCTGGATTTGAACCCGCCAGCTCAGGTGTACATGGCTGGCACCTTAGCTCATTGAGCCACAGGCACCAAGCCAAGTTTATCCTTATTAAAAGAACTTTTTGTCATCTGGTGGCTGATCTTCCCAGATCTGTGTAATCATATAATCTTTTCTATGATTTTATACAAGCCATTGGCAAAATAAAACTGCAGATCCCATCTAGGGCAGAGCTCTGTAGAACTCTGCCAGAGACTTTTTCCTATCTTAATAATGGTCCACTAGCCTACACTTTGAGGTCAATAATTTACTAAAACACATTTCACCCAACTATAGTGATGGTATCATCTACCCCAACTTGATCACACATACTTAAAAATGTCAGAATTCCTCCCTTTCCCTCTTCCTTGCTTTGATTTTTTAAATTTATTGTCATTATTTGTTTATTTGTAGAAGCAGTGGAGTGGGAAGGTCAAGAGTATACCTCAGGGGTTGATCTGCTTTATTTGAATCCTGACTCTATCATTTACTAGCTGTGGAACCTTGAGAAAATTAATGAATCTCTCTGAGCCACAGTGTTCACATCTGTAAATCAGAGATACCAATGGGACTCACTCCTTCAAGGAGATAATAAAAGGATTGAATAAATTAATCTATGCAAAAAATCTTAGTCTCATGCCTGGCCCATGATAAGACCTCAAGTATGAGTGATGATGATGATGATATAAATAGTCACTAACTGCCACCTAACTTACATCATTTTTGACATGAATTCTAGTTGGGGGTGGTCAGGAATTATTGGAAGTATAGTTAAGGGGTGTTAAATATTTATTTAGGGCCAACTATATGCTAGGAGTTTACATGTGAATATCAGTAAGTTTTTGCCAGGAAAAGAAGTGGATATTCTAGGCACAGAATTTATTTTATGTAAAGGAAATTAAGGCTCAGAGAGATTATATGATTAATGATAACAGAGCCAGGATTCCACTGATGCTCCTTCCGAGTCCAAAGCCTTTGTCTTCCTCATCACCTTCCCTCCTTTCTGCTTCTCTGCTTTGAGTGTGTGGCCTAGATCAGTGATAGAGGTAATTTTTTACCTAAATAAAAAGATGAAAGCGGAAGTTCCTAAGGGAAAAGAGATGGTTGTGCCACTTCCACACTTTACCAGGAATCAAACAAATTTCTTATCATAAAGCAGCAGAGATCGGCAAGCAGAGTGTTAGCACAAAACAATAGTAAAATCAAAAGAATTGAAAGATATTTATAAGCCAAGGTTCATAGCAGCATTATTCACAATAGCTAAAGGGTATAAATAACCCAAATGTTCATTGATAGATGAATAGATAAACGAAATGCAGTATATGCAGACAATAAAATATTATTCAGCCATAAAAAGGAATGAAATTATGACAGATGCTACAACATGGATAAAATGTGACATTATGCTTGTTGAAATAAGCCAGTCACAAAAAGAAAAATGCTGTAGGATTCCACTTATATAAGGTGCATAAGTCTAACTCATACAGACAGAAAGTAGAATGGTTGTTTCCAGGGGGTGGAAGAGAGAGAGAGAATGAATAGTCATTGTTGTATGGGTGTAGCATTTTAGTTTGGGGTGATAAAAAAAAGTTCTGGAGATGGATCCAGAACCAACCATAGGGATGGTTGTACAATGATTTGAAATGTACTTTATGCCACTGAATGGACATTTAAACCTGTTGAAAATGGTAAATTGCATGTTATGTTTTTTACCACAATAAAAAATATTTAAATAGCCAAAAAGGAACAATATGATGATACTTATTCAATGTTAAGTCCCATCTTACTTTATCCTCCCAACAATCTGAAATAGTCCTACCATTGCCCTCAATTTTGAGGTGAGAATGCTGAGGTAGAAAGAAGTTGAGAAACCAACTTTCTTTCTTACATCCACACAACTTGGTAAGGACTAGAGCCAGAATTTGAACCCAGGCAGTCTGATTTCTGAATTAATGCTACACTTGACAAAACAAACTACCATTCCATACTCTAACAAAAACTGGACTTTTGGCAGCTAGGTGTGTTCCCTGGACTCTAGCAGGCAGGCTTGTAGTCCTGAGCCAAAGCTTCCCAGGTTGTGAGCACCTGAGCCTGCAGAGGAATGTAGACCTTGAAGCCAATGCCATACTTTTCTAAGAGGCAGGATTTGGATCTGTCTCCAGTTCTGAATGCCTTTCCAGAGCCTCATAAATATCCCAGATTTGGGCAATCCAGCTGGAGCCCATCAACGAGAAGGCCGTGTCGATGAAACATGGGAGTCGGTGTGGACTCAGGAAGTTTCCTGGTGGTGGCTGAGTTTTGGTTGCTTTCTCTTCCTTTCATTTTTCTGTCTGATAGTTGCAAGGGGAGAAGGAAGAAGATATGTTATGGTGGGACTTCTTTTCCCATTAGCATTTATTTGTTTTTCTACTTCCTCTGATCCTTCTCCTATTTACTGCCACTTACACACTCTCAATCACACAGGAAGACAACTGGTGAGATTATAGGTGGAGTTAAAAGGGTTCTAATTATGCTACTATTCCTAGAGAGGAATTTGCAAATAAGAGTTGGTACCTAGAGCCAAGTGACAAAGCCACCTCATCAACACCCTCTTCCTTCTTTTCTTTCTCCTCATCCTCATCAGAGTTGGCTGCGGCCTCAAAGGTCTTATCATCATTTATGGCTGTATCACAGTCAGTTGTAATTTGTGTTGCAGGGAGCTTGTCACAAGCAATCACTGAAGCAAGGAAGTTTAGGGGAAATTTTTTTCAATATAATATTTGAAACAATCTCAAACTTACAAAAACATTATGAGAATAGTACATGGACATTTCATATACTCTTTACCCAGAGACTCCAATCAAGTTGCTCATACAACCCAATGTTGTCCTTTAGAGCAAAAGAAACTGATCTAGAGTCATGGGTATACTTAGTTGTCATATCTCTCTGGTATCCCTCAAGCTGGAACAATACTTCAGTCTTTCCTTGACTCTCTTATTTTTGCAATGTCAATTTGTCTGATTCATGTTAATGGCAACTTTGATCATTTAAGACAGTATTTTTCAAGTTGCTCCACTGTTAGAGTTACTTTATCCCCTTTTCATTTAATAAGTATTTTTCATGAGATACTTTGAAATATCTGTCATTACCATCGTGTCACCCAGTAGTTTTAGCATTCATCAATGTGTCTTTCCTGAGTTCTTTATCATTACAGATAGCTGACAGTGATGATTTCCTAATTCCATCATTCATTCTACCTTTATTAGTTGGTGTTCTGTTGAAGATAAGAGCTTTATTTTCTCCTCATGCTCTTAATTCATGTGTTTGTTTATATCAAAGTTGACTCATGAATATCTATTTTATTCAATGTGTTATAATCCACTCCTGTCATTCCTTTTGATGCTTAGACATATCTGAGATTTGGCCAATAGTAGCCCCTTCCAATTGGCTCCTGTGTCCTTTTTATCTGGGTGTATCATTTTTTCAGCAATTAATTCAAATGGTACTTTCTCTACCTTTGCCCTATAGTCAGCCATTTCCCAGGGATCCCTAGTTCTTTTTAGTGGATGATGGGTTTTTGAAGCTAAGATCTGGATGATAGGTATGCTCAGAAGACATCTCAGTTGAAAGAGCTTACTCACCACCTCCATTAGATCTTCACTCAAATATCACCTTCATCAGGTCTATCTGTCCCCTCCAGGTGGACAGGTATTATTTCAATGACCAAAACAAATGAAAATTCTTGATCTCATTAATGAATGAGGAAGACATATAGGAATTACTTAAGAAAAAATCTCAAAGGAGAATATGTATAATGGTCCTTAGGAAAGCCACCACCTTACAGGAGATGGCAGGAAGATGAGGCTGATGGCTAAGGATGGAAGAGTGGTAAAAATTAGGGCAGAGCTTTGTAGCTCCACAGAAAGATTTGGTGCATTTCTTTATAAGTGTAAGAGGAAGCCCCTGTAGGGTTTTAAATACAGGAATGATCTAATCTAATCTGTCTTATATTTTTAAAGAACACACTGGCTACTGTATGGAGAAATAATTAATATAAGGACAAGAATTTTAGCAGGGATGCTTATAAGAAGGTTGTTGCGAGGGCCCAAGATAGAAATGGTGACTTATAGTGGTGATAATAGGGGTAATGTTAGAAGATTTAGGAAATACTTTGGATATGGATGCCCTAAGACCACTGGTGATATATTAGCTGTGATGGGTGAGGAAGAAGGAAGTGTTGGTAGTGATCCCCAGGTTGTAGTTTAAATAACAGGGAATTGAATCTGGACCTGTCTGGCTTCATACTCTCTTATCATAACTGTTTTGACATCCCCAGATGGCCAAAGACAGAGAATAAGGCTTTGAAGGTGAATATTTGGATAAAGAGTTGCCTTGTAAAATCTGAACACACTTCCCCTTTTCTCTTTGGTAAGAAAAGGAGCCAAATCCTCCTCTTACCAAAGAAGTGGTGGTATAGGCCCTCAACATGTAAGACAGTTTTGGCACCTTTGGAGGTCTTATCAGAGACCCAGATGCTGGCAGAGGAACTCCCATGAAAATCTAGAAACTAGGAATCTCATTCCAGCCTTCTCTCTCAACACCCCTCCTCCCCTCTCCTCCTGCAAAAATGTTTCTCTTTGTAATTGTCTATAAAAGATTATTGTCTGCATTTTATTTAATTATTCTGTATGAAGTAATTATGAGAGAATAATCAGTCAGTTTGTCAATAACACGTTTCATAAAAGAATACAAAAGACGCTAATAAAATCAGAGCCAGCCCTCATCGCTGTCATTATTAGTTTCTCTACATCTTTAATTTTCATACATTGTTATTGTTTGCCTGAAATTAATTGTCCATTTCTTTCCCCAATCAGGTTTATTGCAAGTGGGGCACTTTTAGATAGCTATACCATTCATGTGTTTATCTGGCAAATGTCCCAATAGATCTTGTCAACACTGAAGTATCTATCTGAGAGCTGAAAAGGAAAAGAATCATAATATCCTTTTGTCTTGATATTCTAAAGCACCTTGAGAGAATCTAGCCAATACCCAGCCCAACCCCTCAGTCATGCTGGTTTTACAAGAAATCTGAATCACCAAGATGAGTTTATACAGCTTGTTAGTGGCAGAGCTGGCACCAGAACTCAGATCTCTTGGATGAATGTAGCATGTGCAGAATTTAACCATCTTCAAAGGAAATATAGTTTTCTATCTTAGATGTGAATAATTCCAAAGGGTGGTTTCTGGGTCTCCACTACCTCTCTGGGCCTTTCCTACACTATTAGGAAAATGCTACCCAATTCTTTAAAAAAAAGGAAAGAAAGAAATCTTATTGTGGCCAGGTACAATGGCTCACACCTGTCATCTTAATACTTTGGGAGGATAAGGAGGGAAGATCTCTTGAGCTCAGGAGTTCAAGAGCAGTCCAAGCAAGAGCAAGATCCTGTCTCTGCTAAAAATAGAAAAATTAGCTGGGTGTTGTGGTGGGTGTCTGTAGTCCCAGCTACTTAGGAGGCTGACACAGGAAGATCATTTAGACCCAAGAGTTTAGGTTGCTGTGGGCTAGGGTGATGCCACAGCACTCTAGCCTAGGACAACATAGTGAGATTCTTTTTCAAAAAAGAAAAAAATCTTATTGTGAGTAAGATATTTCAAAGCAAACTAATAGGATATATTATTCTGCTATTGGTGTGGTAAAAAATTACCACACACTAGTGGCTTAAAGAACAGATATTTATTTTCTCACAATTCTAGAGGCTGAGAAGTTTAAGATCAAGATCCTAGGAGTATTGGTCTGGTGAGGTCTCTCTTCTCACTGTGTTCCCATGTAGCCTCTTCTCTGTACATCAGGAGAGAGATCTGTGGTGTCTCTTCCTCTTCCTATAAGGACACTAGTCTTTGTTCTATCAGATTAGTTATCCATTCATCTGATTTCATTAATTACCTTCTTCATTACCACCTTAAAGCCCCATTTTCAAATACAATCACAATGGGGATTAGGATTAAAATCTGAATTTTAGGAGCACAAAATTCAGTCCATAACACAAGATAATAGTATAATTCTATCATAGAACCTCATTCTTTAAAAATGTTTAAGCTAGTAATAGTAATGATTACTTGGAGACAACAATGGTGGTCTGTAGATGTAGGCCACAAACACAGGTGGTTCTCACCCTATGAGTTGGGTTGACCCTGAACTCTCTGCGTGTGTCCTGGAAGCTGGCTGGAGGTCTTTTACAATGGATACAGATCATGGAAGCAGGTAGAAGTTAACTGGACATTCCACAATCTAGTTCATGGCCTCTGCCTCATTCACCTTGTGCTATGGGCAGAAGTCATACTGTATCTGTTCTTTTTTGTACCCTTGGTGTCAGAAAAGGTTCCGGCACAGATTAGTCACTTAGTGAGAGAATAATGAATGAATAAATGAACAGAATGAATGAATGAATGTATAGAACATTATATGTTCTATAAAGAGTCCAACTCGATCACCTCTTTCTTTTTCTTAAAATGGCCCAGTGGTTCTCCATCACCCATTGTGTGAAGGCTAACCACTTTAACAGGGGTTTCTGTGACCTGAATGTACTCCACCCTTCAGAAGCTCCCACTTTGATAATGACCTGTTTTTCCCTATATCTCTATCCACACTGAGCATCTTGTAGCTTTCAAAATACCTAAAGCTTTTCCATATGTCTGTGTCTTTGTTCACACTGTTCCTGCTGCTTGGAGGGACCCTTGCTCATCTGGCTGACTGAGTTGAGGCATCAGAACTTCCTCATCTCCTCCCAGTTGGGTCGTTCTCCCATTTTCTAGGTCCCTGTGGATTTCTATGTAAACCCTTACCCCAGTGCTGCATGTGCCTGTTAACTTGTTTGTCTCCTTCCTTTAGGTTTGGTATAATTCACTTGTTTATATAGTCTCACTGTCTAGCACAATGGCTGGCACACTAGGGATTCATGAGACTAATTTATTCTGATATAAATTTGGGAATTATGTAATAGTGAGGCCAGCTTTCTAATCCATATATCAAAAACAAGTGGAGTACTCATCTTGGAGCTCAGAGAATTTGAATGACTCCTGACTTGCCTCCCTTCCTCTCCTCTTCCTGTTAGTGGGGAAGTGTCTCCCTTATGTTGCTTCACACCTGCTGGAATGAGAAACTTGAAAGTCAGTAGGCATGACTATCGTAATTCCCAAATATTTCAGAATCTTTTGAGAAATTTATGTTTTAAGATATGATTACATATTCCCAATCCACACACCCGTATATCTAGTGAGTCAGTCTCTCAAGGACGGACCCCAGGGATTTCTGCGATGTGCTTTCCAGTATTTGCTCTGATGAGCCAGAGTTTGCATGGTAGCCACTGATACACACACAATGAAAGGAAGCCTGAGGCTGGAATTTCCACCTGGTTTGGCCACTGATGAGCTGAGTCTCCATGGAAAGGTCACTTTCTCCTTTAAGCTTTAATTGATCTTCTATGGATGGAGAAGTTGTAACTAGTCTGGTGTTGGTCAATCTCGTTTTCTTAGAAGTGGAACAAAATCTTGCACAAAAGCTCAACACAGAAAACAGAAAGTAGCAGAGTTGCAATGGTTGAGGATAGAGAAGATGCCCCACACAGCTCCATTTTCTATGCCACAAGCACTGCCCTTAGGTGAAAAGTCTTGAAGACACTTTTATAGCAGAATTTCTAGGGCTCCCTAGCATACAGATCAAAAAAACTTGTACTGGAAAATCTCTGTTCCCACCAGTTGTGGCATTTTATAACTCCATGGTACCAACATGCTTACTTGGAGATGTGCTTTCCAGTCACTTTCTAGACAGAGTCTAGGAGTTACAGAACATCCCTCAGGGCAGAAAAGCAGTCTGAGAATGTGTAGGCAACAGCTCAAAGAAAAAAGATAGGTGAAGACCTAAAGTCATCTCTGGAGCTCTGAGATCCAAAAAATGCCAAGACAAAGACATAGGTGAGCAGAACAAGTTGACTAACTAAGCCAAGAGAGGAATAAGAAGCAAAGGGTTGAGACAGAAAGAGAGTCTATATGCCCATGTGTCTCAGAAATCTAACTGTACTCAGTACTGAAACAGAGGTCAATAGGAAAAACAGAGTTCTTCCAGACTAGTTCCAGACTACCATAACAAAGTGAATATCACATTAATGTAAATCACACAAATTGCTTGGTTTCATAGTGCACTCAAAGTTATATTTACACTATATTGTAGTCTATTAAATGGGCAGGGGCATTGTGTGTAACAGAAAGTACACACATAATTTAAAAGAAAATTTATTTCTAAAAAATGTTAACAATCTTCTGACCCTTTAAAAAGTCATAATCTTTTTGCTGTTAGAGGGTCTTGCCTCAAAGTTGATAGGTAGTAACTAACCAGAGGAGTGGTCACTGAAAGTTGAGGGAGCTGTGACAATTTCTTAAAGAAAGGCAATAATAAAATTCGCTACCTCAGTTGTCTTTTCCTTTCATGAAAGATGTCTCTGTAGCATTCTCTGGAGCTATTTTTTAGCATTTTACCCACAGCAAACTTCTTTCAAAATGGAAGTAAATCCTCTCAAACCCTGCTGCTGCTTTATCAACTAAATTTATGTGTTATTCTAAATTCTTTGTTCTCATTTCAACAATGTTCACAGTATCTTCACCATTTCAAGAAACCACTTTCTTTGCTCATCCATAAGAACCAGCTCTTTGCCTGTTCAAAGTTTTAAAATTTTGGCAATTCCTCACATCTTCAGTGAGGAATTCTAGTTCTAATTCTAATTCTCTTGCTATTTCTTCCACATCTTCAGTAACTTTCTCCACTCAAGTCTTGAACCCTTCAAAGTCATCCATGAAGATCAGAACCAATTTCTTCCAAATGCCTATTAATGTTGACATTTTGACCTTTTCTCACAAATCACAGATGTTTGTAATAGCATATAGAACGGCAATCCTTTCCAGAGGTTTTCAATTTACTTTTCCAAGATCCATCAGAATCACTATCTATGGTAGCTATTTCCTTATGAAATGTGTGTCTTAAATAATAAGACTTAAAAGTCAAAATTACTCTTGATCCCTGAGCTAGAGAATAGAAGTTGGACTAGCAGGCATAAAAATAACATTAATCTACTTAGATATCTCCATCTGAGCTCTTGACTGACTAGATGCATGGTCAATGAGCAATTATATTTTAAAAGGAATCTTTTTTTTTTCTCTGACTAGTCAGTCTCAACAGTTAGCTTAAAATATTCAGTAAGCCATACTATAAACAGATGTTCTGTCATCCAAACTTTGTTACTCCATTTATAAAGCACAAAGCAGATTTAGCATAATTTTTTTAAATTTTATTACTAAATCGTAGCTGTGTACAATAGTGCAATCAAGGGGTACAATGTGCTGGTTTCATATACAATCTTAACTTTTTTCATCAAACTGATTAACATAGCCTTCATGGCATTTTCTCAGTTATTATATGAAGACATTTGTATTCTGCATTTAGTAAGGTTTGCCTGTACCCTTCTAAGATACACTGTAGGTGTGGCCCCACCAATTACCCTCCCTCCACCCCAACCTCCCCCCTCCCCACCATACCCTTGCACCTTTCCCCATATTCTAGTGTTATAGTTGGGTTATACCCTTCATACACCAGCTATAAATTAGCTTCATAGTAGAGCTGAGTACATTGGATACTTTTTCTTCCGTTCTTGAGATACTTTGCTAAGAAGAATATTTTCCAGCTTCATCCATGTAAACGTGAAAGAGGTAAAGTCTCCATCTTTCTTTAAGGCTGCTTAATATTCCATGGGATACAAGTACCACAATTTATTATCCATTCGTGGATCGATGGGCACTTAGGTTTCTTCCATGACTTAGCAATTATGAATTGGGCTGCAATGAACATTCTGATACAGATATCTTTGTTATAATGTGATTGTTGGTCTTCTGGGTATATACCTAGTAAAGTAATTATAGGATCAAATGGCAGGTCAATCTTTAGATCTCTAAGTATTCTCCAAACATCCTTCCAAAAGGAACGTATTAGTGTGCATTCCCACCAGCAGTGTAGAAGTGTTCCCTTTTCTCCACATCCACGCCAACATCTCTGGTTTTGGGATTTT
>CAUYON010191431.1:0-26562 GCA_963573935.1 Arctocebus calabarensis
GCATTGTGGCGGGCGCCTATGGTCCCAGCTACTTGGGAGGCGGAGGCAAGAGACTCGCTTGAGCCCAGGAATTGGAGGTTGCTGTGAGCTGTGATGCCAAAGCACTCTATCCAGGGTGACAGCTTGAGGCTCTGTCTCAAACAAACAAAAAAAAAGAAGACAGAGGATAGCTGAGTGTTGTGGCAGGCACCTGTAGTTCCAGCTACTTGGGAGGCTGAGGCAAGAGAACTGCTTAAGCCCAGGAGTTTAAAGTTGCTGTAAGCTATGACGTCACTGCACTCTAAGGATGACAAAGTGAGATTCTGTTTCAAACAAAACAACCCCTTACCCCACAAAAAAAACCCCGGACTAAGTCAAGTGGTGGAACTAGAATTTGAAACAAGGTGTTTGCCTCACCATCCACGACAGCAAACTGTGCTGAGCTGCTGCCCAGAGCAAAGAGCTGGAGATGTACATGAAGTCCCAGCAGGGTAAGCACATGGGAAAGCACTAAAAGGACTCTATGCTTTAAATGAGACCTGCCAAATGTTTTGTCCAAGCCTTTAGGAAAATCTATTATTGAAAAGATCAAATCCAGGCTCAGCGCCTGTGGCTCAACAGGCTAAGGCGCCAGCCACGTACACCTGAGGTGGCAGGTTCGAATCCAGCCTGGGTCCGCCAAACAACAATGACGGCTACAACCAAAAAAAAAAAAATAATGGCCGGGCATTGTGGTGGGCGCCTGTAGTCCCAGCTACTTGGGAGGCTGAGGCAAGAGGATCACTCAAGGCTAAGTTTGAGGTTGCTGTGAGCTGATGCTACGGCTCTCTACCTAGGGTGACAGAGTGAGACTGTCTCACAAAAAAAAAAAAACAAAAACAAACTTAAAGAAAAGATCAGTGGTTGCCAGGAGTTCAGGAGGAATGAGAGGAAGGATAGATAGACTGGTGGAGTGCAGGAAAGTGAGGCTGGTAGACTGCCCTGTATGATGCTGTAGTGACAGATATGTGCCCTTACACATTTGTTAAGTCAACCTTGTCACTGATGAGCACCCCATGAAGAGAACAGTAGGTGAGATTGGGAACTTAAAAAGAGCAGCCCCAGGGAGGCGCCTGTGGCTCACCGAGTAGGGCACTGACCCCATATACCAAGGGTGGCGGGTTCAAATCCGGCCCCAGCTGAATTGCAAAACAAAAAAATAGCTGGGCGTTGTGGCAGGCGCCTGTGGTCCCAGCTACTTGGGAGGCTGAAGCAAGAGAATTGCCTGAGCCCAAGAGCTGGAGGTTGCTATGAGCTGTGTGATGCCATGGCACTCTATCAAGGGCTATAGAGTGAGACTCTGTCTCTATGGGAGGAGAGGGGGATGCAGCCCGAGTGTGTAACTCACCTTGACTCTTAGCTATTTGGGGATGGTAATTGGGACCACCATCTCCGGTACATGGGGCCAGCATCCTACTCCTTTGAGCCACAGGCACCACCCTGGGACCCAATTTTTAATAGTAAAATAAAATAAAATAAAGCCATCCAAACACCAGCTTAATTGCCCTTTGGGGTAACTCATTTGACCCTCCTAATGTTCTATATAACCCCATAGACAATTCAATGAGTAAAATTTCATGGCTAGAATATATAGTATTTTTTTTTTCTTTTTTTTGAGACAGAGCCTCAAGCTGTCACCCTGGATAGAGTGCTGTGACATCACAGCTCACAGCAACCTGCAATTCCTGGGTTCAAGCGAGTCTCCTGCCTCTGCCTCCCAAGTAGCTGAGACTACAGGCGCTTGCCACAATGCCTGGCCATTTTTTAGTTGCAGCCGTCATTGTTGTTTGGCAGGCCCGGGCTGGATTCAAACCCGCCAGCTCAGGTGTACGTGGCTGGTGCCTTAGCTCGCTGAGCCACAGACGCCGAGCCAATATATAGTATTTTAATCACTCCCATTTCCCCTATTTTGAAAGTAGAATACTTTTTTAGAATATTTATAATAAATAATAAAATAATAGAACAGGCCCTCCCAAGGTGAGCAAGAACTATCAGAACTTCTGCTTCTAGGGCTGGGTGCCATGGCTCACGCCTGTAATGCTAGCATTCTGGGAAGCTAAGTTGCATGGATTGCCTGAGTTAATGGGTTCCACACCAACCTGAGCCAGAGTGAGACCTCAACTCTAAAAACTCTAGCTGGGTGTTGTGGTGGGCACTGTAGTCCCAGCTACTTCGGAGGCTGAGGCAAGAGGATCATTTAAGTCCAAGAATTTGAGGTTGTGAGCTGTGACACCACAGCACTCTACCAAGGGCTGTGTGGTGGCTCATGCCTGAAATCCTAGCACACTGGAAGGCCAAGGCCAGGAGATCAAGGCTGCAGTGGACTATGACTGTAGCACAACACTCGAGCCTGAGTCAGACCCTGTCTCAAAAGATAAATAAATATATAAATTAAAAAAAAAGAACTTTTTATTTTTTTATTTTTTGAGACAGAGTGTTACTGTCACCTTCCGTAAAATAACGTGGCACCATAGCTTACAGCAACCTCAAACTCTTGGGCTCAAGTGATCTTCTTACCTCAGCCTCCCAAGTAGCTGGGACTATAGGTGCCCACCACAATACCTGGCTATTTTTAGAGATGAGGTCTCCCTCTGACTCAGGCTGGTCTTGAACCCATGAGCTCAGGCAATCCACTCGCCTTGGCCTCCCAGAGGCCTAGCATTACAGGTGTGAGCCACTGAGCCTGGTCTGAAAAAGAACTTCTGCATGTTTACCCAGGACCCCCAGCCTTGGCATCACCTGGGAGCTTGTCAGAAATCAGGATCTTGGGGCGGCTCCTGTGGCTCAGCGAGCAGGGCACCGACCCCATATACCGAAGGTGGCGGGTTCAAGCCCAGCCTCGGCCGAACTGCAAAACAAAACAAAAAAATAGCCGGGCGCTGTGGCGGGCGGCTGTAGTCCCAGCTACTCGGGAGGCTGAGGCAAGAGAATCGCTTAAGCCCAAGAGCTGGAGGTTGCTGTGAGCAGTGTGACGCCACGGCACTCTACCCAGGGCGATCAAGTGAGACTCTGTCTCTACAAAAAAAAAAAAAAAAAAAGAAATCAGGATCTTGGACCTTTCCTGGATGTCTTTAGCCAGAATCTGCTTTATGTCAACATCTCAGGCCATAATCATGTTTGAGAAGCACTTATTTAGAATACTTTCAAAAAGGGGAAATGGGAATATATTCTAGCTATGAAATGTTATCCAACAAACTGAGGTTATATAGAATATAAGAAAGGAAAAAATACTCAAACTCTAGTAAGTTACCCCAAAGGGCAACTGTGGTGGTTTGGATGTCAGACTATAGTTGACTTTCCTTCTGTCACTTGGGTGTATTTTGAATACTTCTTTTTTTTTGAGACAGAGCCTCAAGCTATCACCCTGGATAGAGTGCCTTGGCATCACAGCTCACAGCAACCTCCAATCCCTGGGCTCAAGCAAGTCTCCTGCCTCCGCCTCCCAAGTAGCTGGGATCACAGGCGCCCGCCACAACTCCCGGCCATTTTTTGGTTGCAGCCGTCATTGTTGTTTGGCGGGCCGGGCTGGATTCGAACCTGCCAGCTCAGGGGTACGTGGCTGGCGCCTTAGCCCACTGAGCCACAGGCACCAAGCCTATTTTTGAATACTTCTTAAAGGGTACTCACTTCTTCTGTTAAGATGAAAAAATAAAAAGATACCATCTCTGGCTTATGTCTGTAATCCTAGTACTCTGAGAGGCTGAGGCCAGTGGATTGCTTGAGCTCAGGAATTCGAGACCAGCCTGAGCCAGGGTGAGACCCTTGTCTCTACTAAAATAGAAAAAACTGAGGCAAGAGGATAACTTGAGCCAAGACTTGGAGGTTGTCGTGAGCTATGATGCCATAGCATTCAACCCAGGGGCAACAGCTTGAGACTCTATCTAAAAAAAAAAAAAAAAAAAAAAAGCCAAGCCTTGTGGACACCTGTAGTCCCTGCTACGTGGGACGCTGAGGCAAGAGAATCACATGAGCCCAAGAGTTTGAGGTTGCTGTGAGCTGTGATGCCACAGCACTCTACAAAGGGTATATAGTGAGACTCTGTCTCAAAAAAATAAAAAAAGATACCACCTCCATGTGGCTCAGTGGGTAGAGCACCGGCCCCATATAAAAAGGTGGCAGGTTCAAACCCGGCCCTGGCCAAATTGCAACAAAAAACAGCCGGGGTCTGTGGCAGGCACATGTAGTCCCAGCTACTTGGGAGGCTGAGGCAAGAGAATCACCTGAGCCCAGGAGTTGGGAGGTTGCCGTGAGCTGTGTGATGCCCCAGCACTCTACTGAGGCATAAAGTGAGACTCTGTCTCTACAAAAAAAAAAAGATACCATCTCCAAATGGGGGTGTGAGGTCAGAAGTCGAGCACAAAAGCTCAAGGGTCCATGCCTGGCCCACTCTCTGCTTCCCTTTCCCCCAGGAGCTGGCAAGGTCCAAGTGACATGGAGAGAACAGAGAGCTCCGCATACCACCACGCCTGGGGAGTGCAGCGTCTGAGGACTTGGTGGGTGACGGCTGGTGTACCGAATCCCCAAGGCCCCAAGGGACATTCATTCCCTCGCCCTTGAGGGATGGTGAAGTTCTAGGGTGGACAGTTGTTAAAAGCATAAAGTGGTTCAAGGGGAGGAATTGGTCTGAGGAGGGAGACTGACCCTAGGATGAGTGCTAGGGTGAGACAAAGTGTCAGGAGAGCTCAGGGAGAAGGGCCTAACGTCCTGAATATGATGACTTAAAGTCGTCTTCCAACAGGTCCATCCAATGTTTGGAAAAGGACCTTAGGTGCTGAAGGAAGCTGTGCTGGGGGCTACTAAAGATCTCTCAGTAGAACTTCTCCCTCAGAGTATCTTCAGAAAGAATGGGTGTGGCACAGGTCAGGAATAAAGGGGGTAGAGTGGGCCAGGGAGTAACTGATTGGAGTTTCCTGGGTCCAGCAGTGACCAGATTTGGCCCACAGGCCCACGTCAGTCTGGGGTTTGGTAAAACAAGGCGGCTGAGACCAAGTGATACAGGCCTAGCAGACTTGAGGCCTATCTGTGTGATCAGCACAGCATCTGTGGACAGAGTGAAGAGTGGAGAGACGATCCCACAGGAGGAGTCCTCCCTCACTTCCCAGGCTCCCCAACAGGACATCAGTGCCCACCCCCACAACAGGCTCCCCAGAATGTAGTTGGGGACAGTTCTCAGCACTTTCACGAACCTCACGAGACCTATGCTGGCAGGAACTGGGTCATCTTTGCTTTTGTTCCCACGGACCCTGGCACAAGACTGGTCCTTGGAGGTATGTGCTGAAAAATTACATTGGCCGAGACCGAAGCTGTGTGTCTGGTAGGGCCAGGAGGAGGCCTGAGATAGCCCTATGGGAAGGCCCTAGAAGCTCCAGCCTGAAGATTACACCCTACAGGCCCCTGTGGGAGGGGCAGAAAGGGAAGGGAAATTTGGCAGGCTCCAAAGGGCCAAACACCCCCTTGACTCAGCAATCAGTGGAAGGGCTTTTTAAAAAACAGGGACTTATCTCTCCTGCTAAGCCCCTGTAAACAACACCTGCTCACCACATCCCAAACATGGCCCACTCTAGTACCATATGCAGTAGGCATCAGAGGATCTGTCTGCTGACCCCTGCTGCCCAGGATCCATTTCCTCTGCTTGTGGTGAGGGAGTTTGATCTTTCCGTAGGTAATCAAACCCCTCCCCAAACAGCTCAAGGGGCAGCCAGCCTGTTCTCACTCCCACCCATTTTCTGGCACCGGAGACTGATTAAAGGATAGGTACTTCCATTTGAGCTGGTCTAGTAAGAGTTAAGCCTGGACTTCTAAACTCTAGGATGAAAGAGATGTCTTCTTTTCAGTTGTTACCCAGAGGATGGAGGAGGGAGGGGTGAAAGCTTATGAAAACCAGAAATCTGGACTTCTGCACGAAATCTTCTGAGTTTTATATATCAGCACCTGGTTCCCTTATTTCTTTAAATACTTTGGGGGCCAGACTTCATGTGTCTGTGAGCCAGATTTGGCCCACAGGCCAGTGACCTTGGCTCTATAATGCTGCCCTTAGCGTGGCTATCCAGAGATCCCTCCCAATTTGGCCACAGTTGATTTTCCCAGCTGCCTGTCCTTTGACTCCTGGCTTGACCTTTCACTCTCGTCACCCAAACACAATAGACCTGTCCTCTTTCTCAGCTGCAGGGGTCTCCACAGCCCAGAGGGTGCCCCACACCCCAGACACCTCCAGGAATGTGGCTCCCACTGGTCACCCAGGCCCATCTGACCTCAGGCTATGGCTCTTCCAAGGACCTGCATGCCCCATGTCAGCTTCTCCAAAGAAACCCTCCCTTACAAAAAATACTTTCCCTGTTCCCCATGCTCAGCACTCAAATCCCCTCTTTTTTTCTCCAGAGCACTTTTTCCACCTTCTGTATATGGGGTTGGCGCCCTACTCCTTTGAGCCACAGGTGCCGCCCATCCAAAGCACTTTTTATCTAAAACAGGAGTCAGCAGACAATGGCCCACAGACCAAACAGGCCTGCTGCCTGTTTTTGTAAATAAAGCTTTATGGAAAATAGCCTGGCTTATTCAGCTGCATACTGTTATGACTGCTTTCTGCCACAAGGACAACAGAAAAGTAGTAGCAGAAACCACTGTTCCACAATGCCTCAAATATTTACCAACTGGCCCTCTAGAGAAAAAGTTTGTGACCCCTGCTTTAATTTTTTTTTTTTTTAGACAGAGTCTCATTTTGTTACCCTCTGTAGAGTGCGGTGGCTTCATAGCTCACAGCAACCTCAAACTCTTAGGCTCCTCTTGCTTCAGTTTTTCTTTCTTTTTTTTGAGATAGAGTTTCAACCTGTTGCCCTGGGTAAAGTGCGGTGGCATCATAGCTCACAGCAACATCCAACTCTTGGGTTTAAGCGATTCTCTTGCCTCAACCTCCCAAAGTAGCTAGGACCATAGGCACCTGCCACAACGTCCAGCTATTTTTTGATTGCAGTTGTCATTGTTGCTTAGCAGACCCAGGCTGGGTTCGAACCCGCCAGCCTAAGTGTATGTGGGTGGTGCCTTTGCCGACTGAGCCATGGGCAATGCCAGCCTCAGGTTTTCATTGCTTTTTTTTTTTGGCTGGGGCTGGGTTTGAACCCACCACCTCTGGCATAAGGGGCCAGTGCCCTACTCCTTTGAGCCACAGGTGCCGTCCCCTCGGTTTTTCATTTTGAGTAGACAGGGTCTTACTCTCTCTCAGACTGGTTTCGAACTCCTGAGCGCAAGTGATCAACCTACCTCCGCCTCCCAGAGTACTGGGATCGACCCCTGCTTTTTTTTTTTTTTTTTTGAGACAGAGCCTCAAGCTGTCACCTTGGATAGAGTGCCATGGCATCACAGCTCACAGCAATCTCCAATTCCTGGGCTCAAGCGAGTCTCTTGCCTCCGCCTCCCAAGTAGCTGGGACTACAGGCGCCCGCCGCAACGCCTGGCCATTTTTTGGTTGCAGCCGCCATCGTTGTTTGGCGGGTCCTGGGGCTGGATTCGAACCCGCCAGCTCAGGTGTACGTGGCTGGCGCCTTAGCCTGTTGAGCCACAGGTGCCGAGCCCGACCCCTGCTTTGAAACAGGAGAATGTAGGTTTCACAAAGGCATGGACTATGCTGCTTCTATTCAGTGCCATATCCTGGGTACCAAATAATGGTACCTGGCATTTGAGGGACATTCAAGTATTTGCTGAATAAATGCTCAAACCAATCAGCCATATTAAACTACTTTGTGGCTATGTGTGCTGCTCCCTGGGCCCTCCCTTCTCTGCGTGTCCTACATGGTTAATCTCAGACGGTCCCCCTAATGTGAAGCATCTCAGTCTCCTCTGCCCTCCCTAGCAACAGTCAGTCCCTTCTTCCTTCATGTGCCTTTTTCAGCACATCTCAGTCTAAGGTAATCTGTCTATCTGTTGTTCTCACTGTAGAGGTACAGGCATCTGCGCCCCCCCAGAAGGTGAATTAGTCTCATTTGTGCTCCTTGAGGTACAAGGCCCTGAGAAGGAACATTCTTGGTACTTGGGCTAGATGTGAATTTGGGCGGATATTCTCCCCCAGCTCAAAGAAGCAGCTTTGCTGAAAAAACGCGGGCAGCTACATCTTAAAGGAAAGAATGTGCCGGAGGAACCCCCCCCAAAGTCGAAGCTGGGGACTAATTCACTCACATGGGACAGTGGGCCATTGCACTTTATTCCCTATTTCAATTTACACAATAATTTTCAGTAAATCTCATAAGGAAGACGGTAAGCAGAACAGACAACCCGGCGCCATTGTGGTTTTCCTCCATTGTTGTTTATATCCAAAGAAAATATTCTTGGCTTAAAAGAGTGTATACATGCTTTGCTGTATTAACGTTAATTAGAAAGGGGGAAATGTAGGGGTACAGGCATCTGTGCCCTTGTTAGGTCCATCAGTCTCCCATTTTGTGAAGGCAAGTTTAAAGTCTTTTGTGAGTTAGAAAGGAAAAATCCTGGCGGGATTTTCTAGGCTACTCCCTTAAGAGGATTAATTGCCTCCAAATGGTCAGTTAAAGTATTATTACTTAGTATAAGAATAACCTTGGTAAAGTAATTATCAGTTAAGCCAGTCAAATCTTAGCCGATAAGGATAGTTTTACTTATAACTAATAAGTGGTTATCAGTTAATCCGATTTATCCATAGACCTGTAAGCACCAGGCAGCAAAAGGCCTATGGCCAGGTTCAAGTCATATGTTTATTGGTTAAGTCATAAGATTAAGTCATGTGCTTATTGATTAAGTTATGTGCCTATATAAGCCTTATTTATAGAAGAAATAAATTTGCTGAAATGCCTGAGCGAGCTTCAGCCATCAATCATTCCGTCTGCGGTGCTGCCTCTGCATCATTGATCAGGGGGCTGGGTGGCAGTAATACTCACCCTCTAGACTAGGAGTTGGGGACAAGGATCTCATCTCACTTGTGCCAGAATCATGAATGCTTGGCACATAGTTTGGGTCACAAATGACTGCTGATTGAACATGTGGATAGATGAATAAATAATGAATACATCAATATCAACAATAGGAGAATGGCCCGATGTTTTGGGCCATACAATCTACTTCCTACAGGTGGTGGGAGAAGATAGGTGGTTCAGAGAATCAACAGAGTCATATCTGCTAAACGCTTTAGAAAAAAAAAAACAAGACACCCTCCCCCACCTCCACTGGCAACCTGGTAGTTCCCAAGACATCCCCATGCCAGCTGCCTCTATCAATCCATTACCTCATATTCAATAGCAAGGTCTGTGTGGTCATCAATGTCCACCTTGGCCATCACCACCTTCCCATGCTGCTTGGCCACCATCTTCTCTAACCTTGGCCCCAGGATCTTGCAGGGGCCACACCATCTTGGAAGGTGAGAAAAGAAGCACCGGTCATAAGAGTACTCACCATTCCATCAACTATCTCCCCAGAACCTTCCCAGATCCACATCTCTCTAAGGGACCTTTTGCCCTTAGTACTTCTGTTTACAGTGTTTAAAAATTAACACACCAAATGATAATGCCAGGAGATGCTGCAACTGGGAAATTTTTACAGATCTCAGATTTCTAAAACATAAGCCTCACCACAGGACTCAAACAATTTTTTTCTTTTTGTTTTTTTGAGACAGTCTCACCTTGTTACCCTTGGTAGAGTGCTGTGACATCACAGCTCACAGCAACCTCCAACTCTTGGGCTTAAGTGATTCTCTTGCCTCAGCCTCCCAAGTTGCTGGGACTACTGGCGTCTGCCACAACCCCTGGCTATTTTTTGTTAGTTGTCATTGCTGCGTTTGAACTCACCACCCTGGGTGTATGTGGTTGGCATCATAACCACTGTGCTACAGGCACTGAGCCCTATTTTTTTTTTTTTTTTACAAAGAGTTGCTGTCACCCTGAGTAGAGTGCTGTGATGTCACAGCTAACAGAAACCTCAAACTCTTGGGCTCAAACAATCCTTCTGCCTCAATCTCTCTAGTAGGTGGGATTATAGGCATGTACCATTATGTTTGGCTAGTTTTTCTATTTTTAGTAGAGATGGGGTCTTGCTCTTGCTCAAGCTGGTCTCAAACTCCTGAGCCCAAGCAATCCACTTGCCTCGGCCTCCCAGAGTATTAGAATTACAGGCATGAGCCACTGCACCAAGACTATAGGAGTTTTATTAAGATGATTTCACTTCTTTCAATATATCTCAGAGAAATACACTGCCATATAGAAGAATATGGGATTAGAAGTTAAAAGGTTTAGATTCAAAGTCAGGCTCCTCCCCAATCAGTGTTTTCTTTTTTCTCTTTCTTTTGTTTTTGAGACAAGAGTCTCACTTTGACACCCCTGGTAGAGTGCCGTGGCATCACAGACGACAACAATCTCAAATTCTTGGGCTCAAGTGATCCCCTTACCTCAGCCTCCCAAGTAGCTGGGATTACAGGTGCCCGCCACAATGCCTGACTATTTTTAGAGACAGGGTCCCCCTCTTGCTCAGGCTTGTCTTGAACTCCTGAGCTCAAGCACCTGCCTCAGCCTCCCAGAATACTAGGATTATAGGTGTGAGTCACTGTGCCTGGACTCCTAATCAGTGTTTTCATTTGAAAAAGACAATGAGCAGGATGCAGTGGCTCACGCCTGTAATCCTAGCACTCTGGGGGGGGAAGGCAGGAGGATCAGGAGTTTCAGACCAGCCTGAGCAAGAGCAAGACCCTGCTTTTACCAAAAATAGAAGTTAGCCAGGCCCAATGGTGTGTGCCTGTAGTCCCAGTTACTCAGGATGGTGAGGCAGGAGGATGGCTTAAGTTCAGGACCCATTTGGGCAACATATTGAGACCCATTTTTTGTAGAAAAATGAAAATCAGGGCGGCACCTGTGGTTTGGTGGGTAGGGTGCCAGCTCCATATACCGAGGGTGGTGGGTTCAAACCCAGTCCCAGCCAAACTGCAACAAAAAAATAGCTGGGCCTGGTGTCGAGTGCCTGTAGTCCCAGTTACTTGGGAGGCTGAGGCCAGAGAATCGCCTAAGGCCAGGAGTTGGAAGTTGCTGTGAACAGTGTGATGCTATGGCACTCTACCGAGGGGCAATGAAGTGAGACTCTTTCTCTACAAAAGAAAGAAAGAAAGAAAGAAAGAAAATCAAAAACCTTTCATAAGATTTCTCTTAATCAACTCATGAGATCTAAAAACCCAGTCTGCAAGACCCTATTTTCTATTTTAAGTGAAAAAACAACAACAAAAAACAGTACAAGGATATCAAATAGCCTGCCCAAGGCAACATGATGAGTCAGAGAAAGAACTAGAAAGAAAGCAAAACAATCTGTCAGGGATCTGTTAGCAGATCTCTCAATTTCTTAGACTACACTGGCTTCTCCCAGTATGCCTCCTTCTGAGGGGTTTGTCCAGTTTTTATGTAGTTAGGTACATAGCCTGGCCCTAAAGGTGTAGAAATGAAGGTCAGGATAAAAACTAGAAGGCCAGAGGTATTTAAATATCTCCAAAATAAACTCATACAAAATTGAAAAGAAGTCCCTGCCCATCCCCTGTATGCTTGGGCAGCATTGTGGTGGCACTGATAATTTTTTTGCCAGCTGTTCCCACAGTTTTTGGTGGCAAGTTGTTACAATCAAATAAAATCGGCAGGGCCAGAAACTAGTATACACCAAAAGCCAGGTCACCCTAGAGTCCTATTTTCCAACTTTGGTCCATGCTGAGGATGACTCTGAGTTTTTTTTTTTTTTTTTTGAGACAGAGCCTCAAGCTGTCACCTTGGATAGAGTGCTGTGGCATCACAGCTCACAGCCACCTCCAATTCCTGGGCTCAAGCGAGTCTCCTGCCTCTGCCTCCCAAGTAGCTGGGACTACAGGCACCCACCACAAGACCCAGCCATTTTTTGGTTGCAGCCATCATTGTTGTTTGGCGGGCCAAGGCTGGATTCGAACCCGCCAGCTCATGTGTATGTGGCTGGCACCATAACCCGTTGAACCACAGGCACCGATCCGATCCTGAGTTTTTTTGGCAGTTAGATACTGAAAGTCAATGTTTCACAACAAGGATCACAATCAGCTTTGAAGATTGTTCACTGACCTGGCTCCTACTAAACTGCGCTCTTCTTTTTTTTTCTTTCTCTGAAACAATCTTTTGAGACAGAGCCTCAAGCTGTCACCCTGGGTAGAGTGCTGTGGCATCACAGCTCACAGCAACCTCCAATTCCTGGGCTCAAGCAAGTCTCCTGCCTCTGCCTCCCAAGTAGCTGGGACTACAGGCACCCGCCACAACGCCCGGCCATTTTTTTTGGTTGTAGCCGTCATTGTTGTTTGGCGGGCCCAGGCTGGATTCGAACTCGCCAGCTCAGGTGTACGTGGCTGGCGCCTTAGTCGGTTGAGTCACAGGCGCCGAGCTGAAGCTATTTTTTTTTTGAGACGGAGTCTTGCTCTTGCTCAGGATGGTCTCTAACTCATGAGTTTAGGCTATCCTACCCGCCTTGGCCTTCCAAAGTCCTGCTAGGATTACAGGAGTGAGCCACCACACCTGGCCTTTCTTTTCTTTCTTTCTTTTTTTTTTGAGACAAAGTCTCACTCTGTTGCCCGGGGCAGAGTGCTGTGGCATCATCACAGCTCACATTAATCTCAAAGTCTTGGGCTCAAGCAATCCTCTTGCCTCAGTTTCCTGAGTAGCTGAACTACAAGTGCCTGCTGTGAAGCTGAACTAGTTCTTCTATTTTTGGTGGAGGTGGGGTCTGGTCCCAAACTCCTCAGCTCAAGCAATTCACCCTTCTTGGCCTCCTAGGGTGCTAGGATTACAGGTGTGAACCACCACACCCAGCCCAGACTGCACTCTTGTTGGGGGCCGGGACTGAGTCTCACCAGACTTTGTAATGAGTATTCCTGTGAGAAGCACCAAACATGGTACTGGGACATACCAGGCACTCAACAAACACTTGAACAAGTGAGACCTTAGTCTTCCACTGATCCCGAGTACTCACTGTGCATGGAAATCCACAATCACTGGCGTCTCACTGTTGACAACTCGGTCTTGAAAGTCAGGTCCATCTTGGATGTTAAAGGTTGTTAAATGGACCTTGGTGGTACCTACTGTCCGGGCTGGGCTGGGTATTACTGTCAGGCCACCAAGACTGCACTGTGGGGTCTGCAGGGCCTCAGAAGTGAGGGGTGGCCACCCACCCTGAGGGATCTTCCTAGAGATGACAGAGGCCAGAAATCTCCTCAGGAGAAGTCGCTGAGCCATCTGTAAGGGAAAGAGGCAAGAAGATTTGGGGCACACAGTAAGTTTTCCCAAAGGGGGGGAAAGGATTTGGGGGTACAGGGGATCTCAAGTTGGAAGCAAAATGTAAATAATACATAAGATTTATGGAGCAGAGGTGAATGAGGGAAGAGTCAATCAAAGGAAAGAAAGAATAGTTAGTCAAGCCAGAATAACAGGAAAATTGAGTTGACAACCAAAGAGAAATCAGGATTTAAGTAGAATTATAATAGAATGGAAAAAAGGAACCAATATTTAACGAGCAATTGGACAACTGCTTTACGTACATTATTGGTCCTCCCACATCAAGTTTAAGGAGGTTGCCATAGACTCACCCATATTCCAGATTAAAAAAAGGAATCTGAGGCTCAAGTAAGTTAAGTGACACGGGCAAAGTATCCCAACTATTAAATGACAGCCATCATTGGAAACCAACGCTGATCCATACTCCATAGATTGTTCTTTAAAAATATTTTAATTGAAGATTACGAAGGAGAAAAATGGGGTTGTAGAAGAGTCAGAAAAGAGAAACAGCAACAATTTAAGGAGGAACTAAGAAACACAGGAACAGAAGTATGAACGGAACCAAAACAGAGGGACATATGTGCGGAGGGAAGTGGGAAAATCGAACGCCACCAGGGACCCCGGCTCTTAGGAGAGCTAGGTCCCCACCACCCGGGCCTTCGCCCCTCAGCCGCCAGCATTCGAGGAACGTGCCTGCAGCGTGCCTCCGCGACCACACCACCTCGAGCCACCCCCACGGGCCTCTTACCTCCCTGCAGCGCGAGCGGAAAGATGCACAGCCCAGCCCTCCCCGCACGTCAAGGGCACTCTTGTCGTCACTTCCTCAGGGGCGGATCTTTCAAACGTCACTTCCGGGGACGGGCGACCGGTCGAGGGGCGGAGCCTCAAGTAGGTACCGGAAGAGATGGGCGTGCCCTTGGGGGGAGCGACAGGAAGAGGAAGGCTTGCGCTCGGGGGACGGACCGGAGGAGGTGGGCCCTACAGGAAAGACCGGAAGAGGAGGTGCAAGGAGGAGGGGACTGTAAGGGAGGTACAGAGGGAGAAAAAGGCGGAGGCGTGGTTCTGGAGTTTGCAAGCTCCACGTGCTTTGTAACTCTGCTGTCACTGCTCACTTCGTTTCCTCTTTCTCAACGACTGCTAAAGGCGCTGGAAGGTTTTTCTTGTTTTCCTTTTCTTATTTTTTGTTTGAGACAGAGTCTCACAATGTCGACCTGGTAGAGTGCCGTGGCGTCAAGCTCACAGCAACCTCAAAGTTTTGCCTCAGCCTCCCTAGTAGCTTGGACTATAGGCGCCCACCACAACGCCCAGTTATTTTTTGTTGTTGTTGTTGCAATTGTCATCGTTGTTTAGCTGGCCCAGGCCGGGTTCGAACCCGCCAGCCTCGGTGTATGTGGCTGGCGCTCTAATTACTGTGCTACGGGCGTCGATCCTTTTCTTTATTATTATTATTTTGAGAAAGTCTCACTTTGTTGCTCTCGGTAGAGTGCTGTGACGTCATAGCTTACAGCAACATCAAACTCTTGGGTCCCTGGGTCCTCTTGCCTCAGCCTCTCAAGTAACTGTAGCCTGTAGGAATACAGGCGCCTGCTACAACGCCCCACTATGTTTTAGAGACCAAGTTTCACTCTTGCTCAGGCTGGTCTCGAACTCCCAAGCTCAGGCGATCCAACTGCCTCGGCCTCCTAGAGGGCTAAGATTACGGGCGTGATCCACCATTCCCAGCCGACAGGTTCTCTTTCTCTGCGGGGTAGCTCAGTGGTTGAGGCGCTGGCCACATGCACCGGGGCTGGTGGGTTCGTACCCGGCCCGGGCCAGCTTAATGACAACAACAAGTAGTCCCAACTACTTGGGAGGCTGAGGCAAGAGGGTCGCTTTAGCCCAAGAGTTGAGGTTGCTGTGAGCTGTGTGTGAGCGCCACTGCACTCTACCAAGGGCGACAGCTTGAGACCCTGTGTCCAAAAAACAAAAAAAAGAAAGAAATGAGAACGCTAAGCTCTTCAAAGGCAAAGGCAAAGAACTAAACTGGGAGTTAAGAGGCTGTTTTGTGGCCCTTGTCTGTGTGGGTTTTTTTTTTTGTTTGTTTGTTTTTGAGACGGAGTCTCAAGCTGTCACCCTGGATAGAGTGCTGTAGCATCACAGCTCACAGCAACCTCCAATTCCTGGTCTCAAGCGAGTCTCTTGCCTCCGCCTCCCAAGTAGCTGGGACTATAGGCGCCCGCCACAACGCCCGGCCATTTTTTTGGTTGCAGCCGTCATTGTTTGGCTGCCCGGGCCGGATTCGAACCCACCAGCTCAGGTGTACGTGGCTGGCGCCTTAGCCCGTTGAGTCACAGGCGCCGAGCCTGTCTGTGTTGTCTTAAAGGAAAAAAAAAAGTGAGGCGCCTGTGGCTCAAAGGAGTAGGGCGCCGGCCTCACATACCAGAGGTGGCTAATTCAAACCTGGCCCCAGCCAAAAACTGCAAAAAATAAAAGTAAGGCAAACAATGTAAGTAGAGAGTTTATTTGGGTCAAGTTTGAGTACTGCTTTGTATATGCTTTGATTAGCAGTATTTATAAGAGGGTTTTTTTTTTTTTTTTTTGAGACAGAGCCTCAAGCTGTCACCCTGGATAGAGTGCTGTGGCATCACAGCTCACAACAACCTCCAATTCCTGGGCTCAGGCCAGTCTCTTGCCTCTGCCTCCCAAGTAGCTGGGACCACAGGCGCCCGCCACAACACCTGGCTATGTTTTGGTTGCAGCCATCGTTGTTTGGCGGCCCGGGCTGGATTCGAACCTGCCAGCTCAGGTGTACATGGCTGGGGCCTTAGCCCGCTGAGCCACAGGTGCCAAGCCTATAAGAGGGTTTTTTAAAGGAAAAGGGCAATTTCTAAATTGTTTACCAATAATTTACATTAAAATAACATAAGTTATTGGATGGGTACACATTGCTTTTTGTTCCACAAATTCCAAGAACAGAAGATAATGAATGAGTCCTGAACAAAATGACTTTAAACAATTGCCCCTGGGCCTGAGTACAGATCTCATGACTGAATAGTTACAGAGCCTGCATAGTTCAGACTCCTCTGAGCTATTTTTCTTTTCTTTTGTTCTTATTTGTTAATTTCTAGAGACAGGGTCTTGCTCAGGAGTGAAGTGGATAGATCATACCTCACTGCAACCTAATTCCTTGGCTCAAGCAGTCCTGCCTGAGTCTCCCAAGTAGCGGGGACTGTAAGCACATGCCACCCTAGCTGATTTTTAAACTTATTTTGTAGTGAAAAGGTCTCCCTAGGTTGCCTAAGCTGTTCTTGAACTCCTAGCCCCTAGTGATTCTCTCTCCTCAGCCCCTCAAGGTGCTGAGGTTGACAGGTGTAAGCTACCATACCTGGCTATTTTTCTTATCAATGCACTAGTGTATGACATTACTCTGCCTCTAGGGGCTCTAGTTTCCCATTTTGTGACCAGGAGGGCTGGGCTCCTAGTGGCCCTAGGCCCTGGGAGCTTATCACTTAGGAGCTGTTGAGGAATTGAGCCTTAGATTAAGTGTGATGATCTGTGAACTGCTTGGGCTTGGGGCCTTCGGTGAGGGCAGAGCAGTCAGTGTTGTTCCTGACTGAAACAGGTAAACTAAAAGAAAATCTTGGCTTGGCGCCCATAGCACAGTAGTTACTGTGGCATTGGCCACTTGCACCGAGGCTGGCAGTTTCAAACCCTGTATGGGCCAGCTAAACAATGACAACTGCAACAAAAAAATAGCCTGGCATGTGTGGCACCTGTGGCTCAAAGGAGTAGGGCGCCTGCCCCATATACCCGAGGTGGTGGGTTCAAACCCAGCCCCGGCCAAAAAAAAAAAAAAAAAAAATTGGGCCTGTAGTCCCAGCTAATTGGGAGACTGAGGCAAGAGAATTGCTTATGCCCAAGAGTTTGAGGTTGCTGTGAGCTGTGAAGCCATAGCATTCTTCAGAGGGCGACATAGTGAGACTCTGTCTCAAAAGAAGAAAAAAAAAAGAAAAGAAAATCTTGGCTCAGCACCTGTAGCTCAAACGGCTAAGGCACCTGCCACACACACCAGAGCTAGCAGGTTTGAATCCTGCCCAGGCCTTACAAACAACAATGACAACTACAACTAAAAAATAGTGGAGCGTTGTGGTGGGTACCTATAGTCTCAGCTACTTGGGAGGCTGAGGCAAGAGAATCGCTTGAGCCCGGGAGTTGGATGTTGCTGTGAGCTGTGATGCTACAGCACTCTACCCAGGGTGACAGCTTGAGTGTCTGTCTCAAAAGAAAAAAAAAGAAAGAAAGAAAATCTTAAGACTTTCCTACCCTTGCCCTGCCCTGGAAACTATCTTGAGTCTCTGCATATATCCTACAATTTGTCCCTAATTAACAGACCCTTATCCTAACTCTGCATTTTTCACTGACTCCTGGTCTATTATACAAAGCATAACTCTTTCAGCCAGTTGTCAGCTAAAGAATCTTTAGGGCAGCACCTGTGGCTCATCGAGTAGGGCGCTGGCCCCATATACCAAAGGTGGCAGGTTCAAACCCAGCCTCGGCAGAACTGCAAAACAGAAAATAGCCGGGTGTTGTGGCAGGTGCCTGTAGTCCCAGGTATTTGGGAGGCTGAGGCAAGAGAATCACCTAAGCCCAGGAGTTGGAAGTTGCTGTGAGCTGTGTGATGCCACGGCACTATAATGGGGGCAGTAAAGTGAGGTCTCTACAAAAAAAAAAAGAATCTTTAAGCCCACTTGTATCACCTCTAAACACCCCCCCATTCCTTTGAGATGTCCCACCTTTTTGGGCCAAACTAGGTTATGCCTTCTATATATTGATTACCTATAATTCCTGTCTCCCTGAAATATATAAAACTAAACTGTAAGCCCACCACAGAGTCCACTTGCTCAGGGCTTCTTGGGTGTGGCTCCAGGTCATGCTGTGGTCCTCAAATTTGTCTCAGAATAAACCTCTTTAAATTGTTTTATATGGGTGGCGCCTGAAGCTCAGTGGGTAGGGCGCCGGCCCCATATACTGAAGGTGGCAGGTTCAAACCCAGCCCTGGCCAAACTGCAACAAAAAAATAGCCGGGTGTTGTGGTGGGGGCAACTGTGGTCCCAGCTACTCGGGAAGCTGAGGCAAGAGAAACGTCTAAGGAGCTGTGAAGCCATAGCATTCTTCAGAGAGCGACATAGTGAGACTCTGTCTCAAAAGAAGAAGAAAAAAACAGTTTAAGCCCAGGAGTTGGAGGTTGCTGTGAGCAGTATGATGCCACAGCACTCTACCAAGGGCGATAAAGTGAGACTCTGTCTCTACCAAAAAAAAAAGAAGGTTGTTTTATAGAGTATGGCTTCTTTTCCCTGACAGTAGAATCTTATACCTCCATTTTAACCTGCACTCTAGCCAATGGGAATTACTTATTTCTAGAATTTGCAGAAATGACTCCTCATCTCTCATTTGCGATTTGCTACTCTCTAGGACTGGAAAATTTTTTCCTCTAATTGCCATCTGAGAAAATGCTAGTGGATACCAGATCAGGGATCATCTCTGACAACTCCTCCTTTGTGCTTCCACAGCCTCTGTGCATCTGTCAATTACCACACTCAATACTCGATTATTATTGTTTGTTTCTTTCTTCTCCTCCCCTTCCCTTTCCTTGCTCCCCCTCTTCTCTTTTATAATGTTCTTCCCTCTCTTCTCCCCCTCCCTGCACTTTTTCTCCTCTGTTCTTCTCATAGGATGGTTCAGGCTGGGCTTGAATTCCTGGGCTTAAACTGTTCTCCCACTCCCATCTCAGCCACAATGCCTGGCTTTATTCTTTCTTTATTTCTCCTCACTCGTCACTATACTGTCAGCCCCTGAGGCTTCATCTGACTATTGCTTAACCTCAGAGCTTGGCACATCACAGAAGGTGCTTAGTGATTCTTTGTTCCCTGAACAGAGAGCAGTGACCCAAATGGAACCTTCTGACTCCAAATCCCATTTTCCCCATTGCATTACATGGCCCCATTATGCCCTTCCAAAATCATTGCTACATCTTTTCCCAGCTCATCTTGGCCACATCATACTGTACTTATCCTCTCTCCAATTGGCAGGTCCACAGCACTGTACACAGCTCTTCTTTTGGGATGGGGTGAGGAAATCCTAAGAGCTGGTTACCGCCCATCATATCAGCCTTCCCCTTAATAGAGTCCCTTGTCTATTTCAGACAGGAGACTAGGTGAAGGCATGGGCAGGCATAGCTTCTCCACCCTGTTTGACCTCTTGTTTAGCCCTTGCTCCGCCTAGGCCTGGAGCCCTCTCTGGGACCCCCACCCACCACCCCCGTCACCTTGGTTCCTTATGAAGCCGGTCTCTGTCAGTGAAGCTGTTCCTAATAAATGCCAGACGCCATCTGGTAGGGGTGCCCTGCCCATTTTCATATCTGCTTTTCTGTGTCTCTAGCACTTTCTCATGCACAGCCACTTATCAGTCCTATTCAGCATTTTCTAGAAAGCCAATTTTCCTGCTTAACTCACATTCTGAATCCCAAAGTAGAATCGTGTTTGTTTATCCGTATTCCATATCACTTCACCTCTTGTGACCTCAGTCAGGTTTCTATCTGAGAAACAATAAGAATAATGCCTTCTTCACAAAGGGACAGCAAGGTTGCAGTAGGGACCAAGTCCACCTTGTTGATGGCTGATGACTCCTGCAGGGAGAGGGCCTATGAGACACTTAGAGAAGGCTGAGCTCTCAGCAGGTTGCAAAGGGGCCCTCAGCCATTCGGGGGCTCTTTTGTCCAGCCACATCTGACCTGACCTAGGTCTGGCTCAGTCACAAGGCAGGCCCAGGGCACAGGTGTGAGGTGAACGGAAGGAAGCCAGGACTGGTAGCTCCGGTTTTGGGTAAATCTGTTCCCTTTCACCAACAGGTATTGCAGTGTTTTTCAGACTTCAGGATGTGACCATTATGTTTGCGAAATTAATTTAGTGGATTGTGATCAGCTTTTAAAAAAACAAACAGAATAGAATTGAAAATTTCAGAGCATGCTGTATGTTACAAGCCTTGTTTTGTAAAACATCTGTTGCTGTTATGTCTCTCTGCATGTCCTAGATTGTGACATAAAATCTTTCTTTTTTTTTTTTTTTTCTTTTTTTTTGTAGAGATTGAGTCTCACTTTATCGCCCTGGGTAGAGTGCCATGGCGTCACACTGCTCACAGCAACCTCTAGCTCTTGGGCTTAAGCGATTCTCTTGCCTCAGCCTCCCTAGTAGCTGGGACTACAGGCGCCCACCACAGCGCCCGGCTATTTTTTTGTTTTGCAGTTTGGCTGAGGCTGGGCTTGAACCCGCCACCTTCAGTATATGGGGCTGGCGCCCTACTCGCTGAGCCACAGGAGCCGCCCAACTAATTTTGTTTTAACAACTAGTCTGTGATCCTTGCAAGGGCAGAAAAATATTTTATTCAGTTTCGTATTCTCATTTATAGGGCAGTATCAAGTGAGCCCTTAATTAACGCTGACTGACTTCATTAATGAACATTTTGGTTTTAACAGTAATGAAGCATCACCCATTGAGTCAGCCGTCCATCCATTCCTAAGATATGTATCATCTATAGTTCAGTATGGAAAAAGACCACTTCTGAAATCAGAGTTGATGTTTCTAGCATGAAGGTTGAGACAAGCTCAGTAATGGTACATGGAACATGCCATCTTTTTATGTCTGTGTGTAAAGTAAGGGCAAAAGCCTGGATAGTCTGCAGACACAACTAGTATTTCTAAGTTCTCTGAACTGTATTTCATTCTCTCTGAATGGCCTTTCCTTATATGTATAACAAGAAAAGGTGATTCAGTTTCAATATAAAACCATTTTTGAGTGGTTTGTCTGTCCCACATACTGGCACAAGTAAGATAAATAAGGAGTAGCCCCTATCCTCAAGGAAAGGGATATCAGGTAAGGCTGCTCTTTGAATGTGGTAGGTTTATTCCAGGCTGGTAATTCATGATGCATGGAAGTAGTAACTTTAAAAATCAACGGTGTCAGTGTGGCATGGTCAGTCTGTGGGAAACAAACGTGATAGTCTTCTGTTCCTTTTGCCCTGGACATAAATCTGAGTTCTGTTTTTTGCCTGTATTGCTGAGTGAAGGTACTAACTATATTGATTTTCTAAAGCCAACAACATGTTAGAAACTATTTTATACACTTTTAATTTTATTATATGCCTCTGGAAGCAGTAACTGGATTTCAAAGCCTATTTTTGAACATTTACAGGTGGTTTAAACATTCTAACTCTAGAGACTTGTTCTCCCTCACCCTCTGTCTTTTTAAATTTTTTATTAAGTTTTATTACCTCTTTCTCTCTTCTTCTGTATTGAGACCCCTCCTAGGAAGTGCTAAATGGTAATATACTTAGAAATTTTCCTTGAGGCAATTAAAAGAACTTGATATTTCCTGTTATAGAATTTTAAGAAGTAGATTTATGTTAAATTAGTATTTAGCATACCACTTTTTGCTGTTTTAAAGCAATTTTTCCAATACAAATGTCATAGTGATCTCTATGTCATTTCTATTCATGAAGAAGAAACATTTGCACAGGGCTTATTCATCCATGAATGGGGTTTATAGTTAAATCACATAATGCCTGATGGCACTCTGCTGACAGGCACAGAGCAAATAGTGCAGATTTTGTTTCCTGAAGATTGATCCTTTATAGATCAGTTGATGATTTTTTTCCAGGTTGCTTCTTACACTGATTAGAAATTTTTCACTTTTGTAGAAAACTATGGATTTCAATAAACCTCTGTCAAGACTGCAGACCTGCTTACTCAATTTCACTTTTTATCTTGAACATTTTTACAGAAGAGATAGGAAGTGGTATTTGCACCCCTGTTCTTAAAAATAATGTTGCTTAAGGTAGTGTTGTGTGGATAGAATGAAATACTTGAGAGTATGGGTTTATGAATGATTGTTTGTTAACACGTGACTGCCATAGTAGAAAGAAATATTTTTTTTTTCTTGGGGCCATGGTATTTTATTAGGTCAAGCTAGGTCAAGATATTCTGACTTCTATATGCTTTATGAGCTCCCAGGCTCAACATTACAACTCACTTGGCAGTTAATGTATTAATATAGAGGTATGTTGGCCTTGTGAATTTTTAAGAGAACAAATTTTAAGACAATAAGGACATGTCTTATGCGTAGTTAATTTGCATCTTAATATTACCTTTTCAACAAGTACTTTCATTAGCTTTCCTTTTATGTTAAAATATTGTATTGTTGGGTGGCACCTGTGGCTCAAAAGAGTAGGATGCTGGTCCTATTTACTGGAGGTGGCGGGTTCAAACCCAGCCCCTGGCCAAAAACTGCAAAAAAAAAAAAATAAATAAATAAATTGTACTGTGTCCTTGGCTACCAAACAGCTTCCTCTTCCCCTCTCCCTGTCCCACTTTTCTTGTTTTTGATGTGTTTTATGAAATGCAAAGTATAACCTGTTTTTAGAAGTCTCTTGCCTACCTCTCTGATTTTATTGTTAAATTAATTCCCACAATGAATTAAAAGTTTGTGATATATAAAATGACTTGGTTTAATGCCACTTTACATGCATCTTTAATAAGTTTTGTTTTATAGAGGATTCATTTCTATGTAATATATATGAGTGGGAGTAAATTGCATTTTAATGATTCATATTCCACAGTTTAGAGGAGAGTTATCTAGTGGATCTAGAAATAGTTGATTTGAGACCTTCTATGGTTCCCACTATTCTAGTTACGATTATGTTAGGGCTGATAACTTTTAAATAGCTTTTTTTATTAATTATTCTGATTAGAGAACTTATGGATTCATATGTATTTATGTGCTTCCTAAATTTCATAGTGAGTCATAACATAAGCATATTAAGTGTAACAAAGTCTTTCTGTTATAGTGACAAAATTTAAAATTACTTTGCATATTTTGGTGTAAGGCAACTTTAGGAATAGTGACTTTATTCTCCACAGTAATTGAAAGTGATGGCAGTATGAATAATCCGAAACCATTTTATATTAACTTTAGAATATCTTTATATATGTGCTTTTGAATATAGAGATTGTTGAAAATTCACTTCAAACAAACTAGTGAAGGCCCACTGTGGAGTTTTAACAGGAGGGCCTGCCGAACCCCTCTCCAGGGAATCTCCACGCCAGCCAAAGAAAAAGGCTCAAGTTATTCCTCATGTGCTTTATTTTAAGCTTCCTTGCTGCATGTAAAATAATAAATCCAGAATAGGATGTCAACAAGGCAAACAGTTAAGCAGGATGCTATAGGTATTTTCATGAAACATGAAAGCAAGATTTAAAGTGCTTCGGGGAATCTGTCTGTTACTGATAGAGGAGAGTAAACCCTTCCTTTACTTTTGAAGTTGAATCCTGGTATGAAAGTGGCAACTTATATTTAACTTTTCTCTCTCACCTTAACTATATTACTAATCTTCAGTCTTTTATTGAATGTCTTTCCTGTTTAAGTACATTTTAGAATTAGTTATTCAATGGCTTTCAGTGGAAAGAAAATAGATGAATAAAACATTGTCTGACAAGAGACTACCAATCCAAGTGGCAAATTTGTTTTTGATTTGTAAAATGAGAAATTCTAAATATTTATGGGTAACCAAATTGTGTTCACAAAAATGTGCAAATGAAAAAGATGTATTTTAAACAGTATTACAGTGGTGCTACTCTTAGATCACCCAGCGTAAAGTAAACTAGCCACTTGTTCATCCGAGCTTGTGCCTGTCCATGGCCAAAGCTGCTTCGTGCCTGGGGCACAGAAATGGAAAAATAAATAAATAAATAAAAAACAGTATTAGTATTTTTTTATGTAAATATGTTGCATTTGTTTTTTACTTTCTTGTTTTTGCTGGAAATGTTATCTCTTAAGTAAGAAAACGGTATTATTTTCTGGTATATGACTTAAACTTGTTTTTATTTATAATGTCCTGTTATTTGGTTACTTGAAAATTTTCTAACTTCTTATTGTTCTAATAGTACACATATATAAAATCACACATGAAAACATGTACGGAAAGAAATATATATACACACATTCTATATCTTTTCCCCCTAATTTTGGAGATGATTATTACTTTTTTTTGTGGCAGAGTCTCACTTTGTCACCCCCAGTAGAGTGCTGTAGCATCATAGTTCACAGCCACTTCAGACTTCTGGGCTCAAGGGATTCTTTTGCCTTAGCTTCGTGAATAGCTGAGACTACAGCCAACCACCACAGCACCTGTCTATTTTTTTTAGAGACGCGTTCTCCAGCTGGTCTCGTACTTGTGAGCTCAGACAATCCACCTGCTTTGGCCTCTCAGAGTAATGGAATGACAGGTGTGAGCCACCACACCTAACCCCACTGCCATTATCTTCCTTATTGGCATTTCAAATTCTTTACTGACAAAACGTTATCTGTTTATCCTAGCAAGCTTTGGTCTAGTGACTATGTTATCTTAATTATGTAAAGCACTGTGGTTTAGAGTACAGGTGTGGTTTGGCCAAGATGGAAATACTCATTTATAAAACAATCCTAGAGATCTTTCTTTCTTTCTTTCTTTCTTTCTTTCTTTCTTTCTTTCTTTCTTTCTTTCTTTCTTCCTTCCTTACTTCCTTCCTTCCTTCCTTCCTTCCTTCCTTCCTTCCTTACTTCTTTCTCTACAGGTGCCCTCCACAATGCTTGATTATTTTTGCTTTGCAGTTTGGCCGAGGCCAGGTTTGAAGCTGCCACCTTTGGTATATGGGACTACCGCCCTACTTGATGAGCCACAGGTGCCGCTCTCGGGCATTTTCTTGAGAGGTGTTGACATGGCATGTGCTGTTGCTAATCTGTACTGATTCTGCAGCAAGGGAGTAAGGAGAAGAAGGTGAAGTGAGGCTGAGGGATCCCTATGGGAGAGGGAAAGGCAGTGCCCCACAGCACAGAGCAGCAGCAGCAGCAGGAACAATAGGGCTCACACCCCTGGGGATATTTTGAAGAGACACTCCCTGCCTTTCTGGGCAACCAGAAGCTGGGCATCTTCTCCAGTGGCAGTCAATGGCAGAACGATCTGGGACAGAAATTCAGGCTCCTTGAGTAAAGGGTATGCCTGATGTAGTACCTGCCTGAGTGGAGCGTGGGGAATAGAATATGCCTGCACAGAGATGGCATCCTCCCAGGGAGGGGCTGAGACAGGACTGTTTTAGTGAGCCTAAGATGCACTCTGCCCTTAGGGGATCCTAGCTGAGACAAAGGCAGGTGAGAAGAGACAGAAACTGAAAGCTAAGTGTGAGCTCTAACTGTGCCTGTCCAAACACAGACTGCAGCAAGACAGATACCCCAGCTCTGGGCAGCAGTACAGACTGGGGCTGAATCACATTTTCTATAAACTCAAACAGCATCTGTTCCGCAGGGGAATATAGCTGGGACAGACACAAATTCTGTTGGCTCGGTGCCTGTGGTTCAACGGGCTAAGCCAGACATGTACACCTGAGCTGGTGGGTTCAAATCCAGCCTGGACCCGCCAAACAACAATGGTGGCTGCAACCAAAAAAAATGGCCAGATGTTGTGGCAGGCACCTGTAGTCCCAGCTACTTGGAAGGCAGAGGCAGGAGATTTGCTTGACCCCAGGAATTATAGGTTGCTGTGAGCTGTGATGCCACAGCACTCTATCCAGGGTGACAGCCTGGAGATGCCCAGCTTCCTTTTTCTGTCTCAAAAAAAAAAGAAACAAATTCTGTGAAATTATTCTGTTCTGTCAGCAGCATCAATCAGGGCCAGGGCTGGAACTGAGTGAACTGTCCCAGCCTCCATTAAGCACCTGAGGTTGTCAGGTATCAGCTTCTCCTGCAGGATAGTGGCAGAGAGTGGCAGTGTGGCCACAAAATACAGTAGTCTTTGCTCTTGATGAAAGTGAAAATGGAAGTTAAGAATAGAACCAAAAAAACAAATTAGCAAAAACAAAACACAACACAACAAAACAAAAAAGGTCAAATACCCATATATTGCACCAACCTCAGCAATACAGAAAAGAGACTTGGTGCATGTGGCTCAAGCGGCTAAGGCACCAGCCACGTACACCTGAGCTGGCGGGTTCGAATCCAGCCCAGGCCCACCAAACAACAATGATGGCTACAACCAAAAAATGGCCGGGCATTGTGCTGGGCACCTGTAGTCCCAGCTACTTGGGAGGCAGAGGCAGGAGACTTGCTTGAGCCCAGGAATTGGAGGTTGCTGTGAGCTGTGATGCCATAGCACTCTATCCAGGGTGACAGCTTGAGGCTCTGTCTCAAAAAAAAAAATACAGAAAAGAGAG
>CAUYON010191432.1:0-15335 GCA_963573935.1 Arctocebus calabarensis
AAAAAAAAAAAAAAAAAGAAAAGAAAAGAAAGAAGGCGATAGCGTATAGAGTCCCTAATTTATTCATTCTTAGTGATCATAAACACCCATGAAGCCCCATTAGCAGTCCATGTGCCAGGCACGGATTGGAAAATTAAAATCACATTTGTAAGAAAAGGTGTGTTTTATTCGAAATTGCTGAAGAACATTCAGGAAGCGCTGGTGATTGTGGGAAGAGGAAGTACGCAGGACAGTCAGGACAGGGTGAAGTTTCGCCCCTCTCCCAGCCTCCCAGTGGCAACCCTACACGTATCTGAACCACACTGAACAGCATTTGAAAGGCCTAACCCCACGGCCTCTTCCTACCTTTCCCTCCTTTGCCCCCTTCCAACCCACGAACTGATCAGAAGGAAAAACCCTCACGTTGGCAACATCAGACGTTGTGCAATGATCGCCCTGTGCTTCACGGTGACCGTGTGCCCACCCCACCGGATGGGGAAGGAATTCCTGTGCAAACCTCCCCAGGTAACTCTCGATCCAGAGCACACTCCTTTCAGCTGCCAGTAGTACTAATGCTTTTACTTTTTTAAATCGAAGGGGTTTCCGTCTTTTAAAGGCCAGGCACGGTGGCTCAAATCTGTAATCCTAGCACTCTGGGAGGCCGAGGTGGGTAGATTGCCTGAGCTCACAAGTTCAAGACCAGGCTGAGCCAGAGCAAGACCCCCTCATCTCTAAATATAACTGGGCATTGTGGCAGGTGCATATAGTCCTGGCTACTTGGGAGGCTGAAGCAAGAGAATGCATGAGCCCAAATGTTTGAGGTTGCTGTGAGCTACGACCCCATGGCACTCTACCAAGGGCGACAAAGTGAAACTCTGTCTCAAAAAAAAAAAGTTTCCCTCTTTTAAAGTCACCATATTTTACAAACACATTGCTGATGGCCATTCTCCCCAGCTATTTCTTTCCTATAGCACCTACTTTTTCAGACTTGAAGACAATCCCATTCATTTGCAGATGCACATCCATTCTAGCTCAAAATCCCAGGCAATGTTAGAAAAGTGCAAGATACCAGCCCTCCTCTTGCCTGGCAGTTTACAGATATACAGAATCTTATCATAAGGTAGCTGAGGCGTCTCAAAGGAATGATTTAACTCAGTATCTAAACAGCAGGTGTGAATCCTGCCTATAAAGGCAGACTCCCTTCTGATTGCAGATAAAGCTTCACCTTCTATTTTGACAAGAAAGCAAGATGGCCGGATTTGAAGATCAGAAGGATGATAGAGACTCCTGCCCAGAAAGTCGTCTTCAGGAGAGGTGTCTTCATAAAGTAAGCCAAGGCCAAGTAGGGTACATTTCAACTTACAAAGAATGGATATAGCACCTCAGTGTTTAAGGGGTTCCCAGGGAAAAATACTCAGGCAGTGTGCAAGTGGAGACCTACCTGCAGAGGGGAGGCCAGGTTTCTGTCTTCCTGTTTATTTATTTTATTTTATTTTTGTTTTTGTTTTTTTGTTTAGAGACAGAGTCTCACTCTTTCGCCCTCGGTAGAGTGCTGTGGCATCACAGCTCACAGCAACCTCCAACTCCTGGGCTTAGGTGATTCTCTTGCCTCAGCCTCCCGAGTAGCTGGGACTACAAGTGCCCTCCACAATGCCCAGCTATTATTTTGTTGCAGTTTGGCCGGGGCTGGATTTGAACCCACCACCTTGGTATATGGGTCTGGCGCCCTACCCACTAAGCCACAGGCGCCACCCAGTCTTGTGGTTTGTTAATGGTCTTCATTATCCAAACATGTAAAGCATGGAAGTCATTTGCTCCATACCATATGCCCTCAAATATTTCACCTGAATGTGAGCAAACAAGACTTTCTATTCTTTTCCTCTTCACTGGTGCTAACACATTCAAAAATAATCTAAAAAGTGAGGTGGCAGGAGAAAATGGAAAGGGAAAAAAAACAAGTGTTCAAATGAGAGTAGCTGGCCCCTTGCCCCTTGAAGAAATTACTCTCTTGATGGACGTAGATGGAAAAAACAACCCTAGGCTCATTTACTAATTGCACCTGCCGGGCATCTTCTCTGGAGAACGCAACTGACATTTCTGACAGTGACAGCCACGTGTGTGCACAGATGCCTGTTGTTATTCTTTCTCAGAGAGAGATCCAAGAGAGAAAGTTAGGTGTTAGGAAACGCAAGGCAGAGATGACAGATCAGAAAATCATCTTCAGTCAAGCAAATCTTCTGAAGTCAGCCTTGCTGTCCCAGTGTGGATTTCAACTTCGACTGAAATTTTCTTAGCAGGAGAGAGAGCGGGGGGACCAAGGAGAACAGTCTGCCTCCTCTACAACTGTGCAATCAGAGTATCAACCTCTTTCACTCTTGTTCAGAGGCTTCCCAAACGCCACAGAATGCCCAGAAAAAGTTCATTTTCAGGGAAAGATATACTTATCTTGGCCCAGGGTAAGGCAGAGTTTTCTTTGCAGAACTTGCAATTTAAAGGCTAATTTGGTGCTTGATACACAGAGGACAGTCACTCGATAAATGCTATTGACTGGCAAATAACTTGAAAAGCAAGCAGTCTAAACGCTCCTGGAATTGATGATTTCTTAACCCCTTTCAGCCTGTCGTCATGTTGACTTTTGGAGTATCATCCTCGGACCTCTGTTTTAAAGAATAGAACCATTTAAAGAATCATTTTGGATTCTTTTAGATCTTTAAGAGGCCTTCGAATGTCATTGGCATCAAAGGTTTGGGGTTGTTAAGTTGATTAATGTAAAAGTAGAAGTCATGCCTTCTAAGATTTGAAACAATCCTTCTTCAAATGGGGTTGACAGGCAGAGTACACCAAGAGCTAAGCCATCTTTCTCTTACTTCTAACTGATATTCTGGCTGCCCTGGTAAGTAGAAGATTCCATCAGCTGCCACCACCTCCAGTCTTGACCTGTCACGTCTCATTTACAGATGTGTTGGGCAGCATGACCAGAAAAATAATGTTATAGCCTAACTCCCTTTACATCTGGCTGAGTTAATCTCCCCTGGAAATGGTGGAGAATTTTTGCCCAATGGATATAAACTAGACACAGAAGATGAGATGGGATGGAAAAAAGAAGCCACCAGGATAGGGTTAGAAAGAGTTTTATGGGGGAAGAAGGAGGGCTGAATTCAGATAAGGGAGGAAAGGACTGTAAGGTAACCATCTTGTTCATGAGTCACAGAAAGAGAGGCAAGTGGGGAAAAGGTTTTAATAAGCTTGCACTGTGTTGAGAACAATCTAGGGAATCATGGGGTTGCCATTCCTGTGAATGCCACATAGTGCTAAGCCTGGGACACCAGGGAGCACCACTTTATAAGAGTTAAAGAGGTTGTCGCTGGGCGGCACCTGTGGCTCAGTGAGTAGGGCGCTGGCCCCATGTACCGAGGGTGGTGAGTTCGAACCCAGCCCTGGCCAAACTGCAACAAAAAATAGCCAGGCATTGTGGTGGATGCTTGTAGTCCCAGTTACGCAGGAGGCTGGGGCAAGAGAATCACCTAAACTCAAGAGTTGGAGATTGCTGTGAGATGTGTGACACCATGGTACTCTACCGAGGGCAAGAAGGTAAGACTCTGTCTCTAAAAAGAATAATAATAAATAAATAAAGAGGTCGTCACAGTTTTGGCCAGGTCTACTCTACCAGGTAGAAGTATATTTAAATTCATCATGTCATTTTATTTGTCTCAACACTGGTTGATAAGAAGCTCCTACTTAAAACATAGTTCCTTTGATCCTGCAATCCCATTACTAGGCATCTAGCTGGAAGAAAAAAAAATCTTTTTATTATAAGGACATTTGCACTAGACTATTTATCACAGCTCAGGTTACAATCACCAAAACTTGGAAACAACCTAAATGCCCACCAATTCAGGAATAGATTAACAAGCTGTGGTATATGTACACTATGGAATACTATTCAGCCACTAAAAAAGATGGAGACTTTACATCTTTTGTATTAACCTGGATGGAAGTGGAACACATTATTCTTAGTAAAGCTTCACAAGAATGGAGAAGCAAGAACCCTATGTACTCAATTTTGATATGAGGACAATTGATGCTAGTACATGGAGGGAGGGTGGGGGAATGAGGGAGCAGGGAAAAGAGAGGTGGGGGGGGCCCAGTCACACCTCTTGGGGGTGGGACACAATTACAAGAGGGACTTTACCAGTGTAACCTAAATTCTTTGTAGCCTCAATGAATCCCAAACAATACAAAATTAATTAATTAATTAATTAAAAAACATAGCTCCACAAAATCCGAGAGTTGGGTGGGACTCCAGAGTAACTCTAATCTAATCCTCATGAACTGGACTTTTTTAAAAACTAAAGATGAAAAAAATTAAAGGTGAAACTTTTGTGATTTCTGAAGATTTCATTAATTAATTTTAACTTGGAGATGTACTTAACACATTTTTTCCTTATATAATAGACACTATTCCAATATTTTTTAGTATTTTTGTAAGCTAAATAATTCACGTGCCATATAACTTACCAGCTTTAGTAAGCTAAATAATTCACGTGCCATATAATTGACCCATTTAAAGTGTATAATTAAGTGGTTTTTAGTATATATTCACAGAGTTGTACAAGCGTTACACAATCAATTTTAGAATATTTTCATCACTCCATAAAGAAACCTTGTACTCTACCTGTCACCTCTCAACTCTGCCATCAGCCTCTCCCATAGGCAACACTACTCTCCTTTCCACCTCTGCAGATTTACTCATTCTGAACAATTCAAACACAGAGCTTCATATGTGGTATTTCACGACTGACTTCTTTCACTTAGCACAATGTTTTTAAGGTCCTGTTGAAACTATATATGTTGGGGCAGTGTCTGTGGCTCAAAGGAGTAAGGCACCAGCTCCATATGCTGGAGGTGGTGGGTTCAAACCCAGCCCTGGCCAAAAACTGCAAAAAAAAAAAAAAAAAGAAAGAAACTATATATGTTGTAGCATATATTGGTAATACTTATGTATCCTTTTTGGCCAAATAGCATTTCACTGTGTGGATATACATTTTGTTTATTCATTCTTCCCCTGATGGACACTTGGGTTGTTTCCACTCTTTGGAAACAGTAATGTTACTATGAACACTTATGTATGTTTTTGTATAGACATATATTTTCATTTTTCTTGGTCATACACCTAGACCAGTAATGTTACTATGAACACTTATGTATGTTTTTGTATAGACATATATTTTCATTTTTCTTGGTCATACACCTAGACTGGAAATGTAGGGTCATTGCATAACTCCATTTAACTTTTTGAGGAGCTGTCAGACTGTTTTCCAAAGTAGCTGCATCATTTCACATTTCTACAAGGAACATCTGAGGGTTCGAGTTTCCCCACATCCTCCCGTTTTGATTACAGCCATCACAGTGTATATGAAGTGACATTTCACTGTGGTTTTTATTTGTATTTCCTTGATGACTAATGGTGCCAATTATCTTCTTATGTGCTATTGGCCATTTATAGAAATATCTCCTTTGGAAAAATGTCTATTCATTTTCTAACTGAATTATTTGTCTGTTTATACTTGAGTTTTATACATTCTTAATATATATTGGATAAAACTCCCTTCTCAGACAATATGATTTTCAACCATTGTCTCCCATCCTGTGTGTTGTCATTTCCTTTTTTTTTTTTTTTGTAGTGTTTTTTGTAGCACAAAAGTTTTTAATTTTGATGAAATTCAATTCTTTACTTTTTATTTGGTTGTTGTGCTTTTGGTTCATTTAAGAAACTATTGCCAAATCCAAGGTCTTGAAGATTTCTCCCTCTGGTCTCTTCTCAGAGTGTTGTAGCTTTAGCTGTTTACATTCAGGTCTTTGGTCCATTTTGAATTAATGTCTGTATGCAGCGTGAAGCAGGGGTCCAGCTTCATTCTTTCACGTGTGGGGGTATCCAATTACCCCATTTGTTAAAAAGGCTAGTCTTTCCTTATTGACTGGACTTGGTACCCTTGTTGAAAATCAATGGACCATAGATGCACGGATTTAATTCTAGAAACTCAGTTCTATTCCATTAGGGCAGTACTCTCTAGATTACCACTGCTTTATAAGTTTTAAAATTAGGAAGTGTGAGTTCTCCTACTTTTTTCTTTCTCAAGAGTATTCTAGCTATTCTGGATCCTTTACAATTCTGTATAAGTTTAGAATCAGCTCGTCAATTTCTACAAAGAAGCCAACTGGGATTCTGATAGGGATTATGTTAAATCTATGGATCCATTTGGGAAGAACTGCCATCTTTACAATATTCCAACCCACAGAAATGGAATATCCTTCAATTTATTGAAATCTTTAATTTATTTTAACAATGTTTTGTAGTTTCCTGAGGGTAGAAGCTTTTCACTTCTTTTGTTAAATTTATTACTAAGTATTTTATTCTTTTTGATGTCATTATAAATGTGATTTTTTTCTTGTTTCAATTTCAAGTTATCTGTTGCCAGTGTATAAAAATAAAAATACGATTAATCTTTACATATTGATATTATATTCTAAATCCTTGCTGAACTTATGTATTGGTGCTAAGAGCCTCTTCGTGTATTTTTTAGAATTTTCTATACGTATAATTAGGTCATCTTTGAATAGAGATAGTTTCATTTCTTTCTTCTCTATCTGGATGCCTTTTTATTTTATTTTCTTCCTGAACTTCCCCATACAATGTTGAATAGAAATGGTATTAGCAATATTCCCTTTCTTCCTTGATTTTAGGAATAACCATTCAGTCTTTCATCCTTAAGTATGACGTTAACCATGGGTTAACCCTTTATTCTTTCTCTATTGAGATGATCACACTGGATTTTGCTGTTGTTTGTTTTGGTTTTTTTTTTTTAGAGACAGTCTCTGTCTGGGATTATTATTATTATTGTTGTTACAATATTGATATGATATACTACATTAGTTGACTTTAAATGTTAAACCAAACCTGCATTCCTACTTAATCTTTTGTGTTTATTATTGTTTTCTAGTATTTTGCTGAGGATTTTTTTTTTTTTTGGTAGAGACAGAGTCTCACTTTATTGCCCTTGGTAGAGTGCCATGGCATCACACAGCTCACAGCAACCTCCAACTCCTAGGCCTCGGCAATTCTCTTGCTTTAGCCTCCAAAGTAGCTGGAGTACAGGTGCCCGCCATAACACCCGGCCATTTTTTTGTTGCAGTTTGGCCAAGGCTAGGTTTGAACCCGCCACCTTCAGTATATGGGGTCAGCACTCTACCCACTGAGCCACAGGTGCCACCCATTGCTGAGGGTTTTTGTAGTTACATTCACAGAACTATAGGTTTGTATTTTTCCTTTGACATCTTTGATTTGGTATTAGGGTGACATCAGCTCCTGGAATGAGTTGAGAAATGTTCCCTCCTATTCCATTTTTTTTTAGAATAGTTTGTGCAAACTGTTGATATTAATTCTCCTTTAAATGTTTGGCAGTGATCCATTCATTTTTTTATTCATAATTGTTTTTGGGGGCCTTCTAGATATAAATCAGTGTTCTAGGCACTAAGGATATACTGGTAAATAAGTCCCTACCCTCACTAGGCTAACATTTTTGCCAAGTTTTTGTGTTTTGTTTAGATAACTGAAACTTTGATAATTAGTTTATTTGTGCCCATTCTTACATTATCTTAAGATTTTTTTTATTAAATCATAAACATATAGATCATGTATACATTAATGCGTTTGTGGGGTACATTGTGCTGATTTCTTATAGAATTAGGAACACTTACATCACTCTGGTTAATATACAGCTCATCTCATTTACTTAATTATTGTGTTAAGACATTTATACTCTATACTAATAGATCCAACACATACCCTTGCATTATGCACCATAGATGTGATCCCATCATTCACCCTCCCTCGGTCTGACCCTTAAGATTTAACAACAGAAAAGAATGAGATAAGGATATAAGTATAATTAGTATGCTGATCCCCACAGGCTCCATTTAGAATAAAATGACCTCTCTCTTTATCACCTTTATTCTGAGCTCTGCCCCATCACTACCCTAACTCCCTATTGTCATCTACTCTCTCAGTCTAATAAAGAATCAGTTTTAAAAATGAGTATATTAGGGCAGCATCTGTGGCTCAGTGGGTACAGCACTGGCCCCATATACCAAGGGTGGTGGGTTCAAGCCTGGCCCCGTCCAAACTGCAACAAAAAAATACCTGAGCGTTGTGGTGGGCGCCTGTAGTCCCAGCTACTGGGGAGACTGAGGCAAGAGAATCGCCTAAGCCCAGGAGTTGGAGGTTGCTGTGAGCTGTGTGATGCCACAGCACTCTACCAAGGGCGATAAAGTGAGACTCTGTCTCTACAAAAGAAAAAAACGGGTATATGACCTAAAATAATCCCTGCTATAAATTACCAAATATATCATCTGCCTTCGACTTCTTAGTCTTTGAAAAGCAATGAGAATGACAGGGTCTATGGCAGAGGGAAGGTATCCTTGGGCGTGGGGGGCTTGGGAAGGGCTTTCTTTATCACTCTAATCACAACATCTTGACAGTTTCTACTACAAACAGTTGTTCTGACCTTGGAGTTGCAGGAACTTGTTTATATTCAGAGTCAGACAGCTGTATCTTTCCCATAGATTGTGGGGATAGGTGAGGCTCCCTGAGCAACAAATTTTGGTCCTTTGCTAGAGAGGCAGTTCAAAAGGTGCCTCACTGATCTTGTCCTTTGCTGGAGAGGCAATTGAGGCAGTTAGGAACATTTTTCAACTGCCTCTCCAGCAAAGGACCAAGATCTGTCCCCATTTAAGAAAGAGAAGAGAGTTCAGTGCCAGGCAGCCACGTGATCTCCTTTGACAGGTTGATTTAATGCTCTAGGGAAGATTCTTCCGGACACTCTTATCATCAGTGCCCAACAACAGTACAGATAACGGGATCTTTAGAAGCTGACCCTAAGGAAGAAGCACTTCCATACTGAATTGGCCACTCACTGCTCTAAAGGTCACGGTCGCAGAACTAGTCCAGTTCCTCCGCTGGTAATGCACCATTCACGGCCTCCCACAGACATCCATTGACCACTTGCTCTCTACCAACAACTGTGCCAAATAATTATGAAGCTAAGTAAGAAGAGACAAGAGTCTGTTCTCCCAGGGTCCAGAGTTAGTGGATAATTCCCAATTGGGCGGAGTCTGTAGGACAGAGTACTTGCTCCCAGTTTAAATTCCTCAGGCTATAGAGAACCTAGACAAAAATACCTTATGGGCTGGGCGCCCATAGCTCAGGGATTAGGGTGCTGGCCCCATGCTCTGGGGCTGGTGGGTTTGAACCTGGCCCAGGCCTGCTAAAGAAATAACAACAACAACAAAAAAAAAATTTGGGCATTGTGGTGGGCGCCTGTAGTCCCAGCTACTAGGGAGGCTGAGGCAAGAGAATTATTGAGCCCAAGAGTTGAAGATTGCTGTGAACTATGACAGCACAGTACTCTACCAAGGGTGACAAAGTAAGACTCTGTCTCAATAAAAAAAAAATATCTTATGATGGTGTGAAGTTAGGAGTTACACTTAAAGCTTCAACACAATGCAATTAACATGGCAATTTAAATAGTAACAAAGTGAATAAATATCTCTGAGCACCTCTATGTGCCAGATACTGAGCCGAGGACTGGAGTACTACGTTGACTAAGACACAGTCCTTTTCCTTAGAACTGAATAAATTTAGTTCAGTAACTCAAATAAGACAGCAACTCTGTCAAAAGTAATAAAATTCTGAAAAACCCAAAAAACTATAAACCAAAGCAATTGCTGTCACAAAACACACGAGGCCTTTTGTAAGGCACAGCTTATTAATTAACCATGTTCTGTAAAGACTCAGGTCTCAAGCAGTCTCCAAACCAAGTGTCAGATGACCTCCTTAATTGATCTGTTTCCTTTTTAACCAAAAACATGGCTAGAACGACACCTCTCCCGTATCCCCATGGCATAAGCCATTCAATATCTTTGATAAGGCAGAAAATGATGTAAAATGAAACCGGCTCGAGGCCAAAATGCACACTTAACATGGTTTTGTGTGTTTCTTTCCTGATTTCCACTGTTAGTCCCAACATCTGCCCAGTGCCCACAATGGGGCAATTGCGCTGAGTGCTTGCTAAGAGCTAGAAAAACAGCCAAGCCATGAGATCCTGGCCTTGGGGCAGAGCTGGAGGATACTGGGTGTAAATCAGCCCTGGTTCCTGCCCCAGAAACTCAGGCAACATAGCCATAGTATTTTAGGTAGAAAACAAAGTCCTGTTTAAACTCTGTTAAGGCAGGGAACTAACAAAGGAAGAAATGAAATGTGACTAAAACCGTAAGATTGATTTTCACATGGTTGTAAATGTGTTCTTATTAGTTGAGACTCTCATCTCCTATGTCAGGAGACTGAATGAAACAAAAAAAAGAAAAAGAGGCTCGGCGCCTGTTGCTCAATGGCTAGGGCGCCAGCCACACACACTGGAGCTGGCAGGTTCGAACCCAGCTGGGGCCTGCCAAACAACAATGACAGATGCAACCAAAAAATAGCTGGGCATTGTGGTGGGTGCCTGTAGTCCCAGCTACTTGGGAGGCCGAGGCAAGAGAATCGCTCAAGCCCAAGAGTTGGAGGTTGCTGTGAGCTGTGACGCTACAGCACTCTACCCAGGGTGACATAGTGAGACTCCATCTCAAAAAAAAGGAAAAGAAAAGAAAAGAATAAGAAAAAGATTCTAGAACATACAAGGGGAGCTACTCAAGGATACGCACACTAGTTCTCTGGGCTGCTGGAAGAATGGTCCCATCTGCGCTCACAGCAGGCACAAAGCTTGGCAGGAGAGGGCCTTAGAAGGGACTGTTTGACCCAGAAACCACATCCTAAGGAAGAATAAATGAAATTAGAGGAGAAAAAAAATCAGCAATGCTAATGACCATTTCAAATGCAGGAAACCGCTGCTCACACCCTCCCCTTGTGGGGATCCCACAGCCCCGCCCTCGTCCCCAGCCACACTGGCTCCTGGACGTGACAGCTGCCATTTCAGGGTCTTCTCATGTACTGCGCCTTCTGACGGAGTATTTTACCCTTTCTTTCCCCAGGCGAGTGACTACTCATTCATCTCATCTAAGTTTAAATGTCAATTTTTATTTATTTTTATTCTTTTTTTTTTTTGCAGTTTTTGGCCAGGGCTGGGTTTGAACCCACCACCTCCGGCACATGGGGCCGGTGCCCTACTCTTTTGAGGTGTTGCCCTTTAAATGTCAACTTTTCAAATCTCCCTTGTCTGGGTCTTCCTTTATTTATTTATTTATTTTTTTTGAGACAGAGCCTCAAGCTGTCACCCTGGATAGAGTGCTGTGGCATCACAGCTCACAGCAGCCTCCAATTCCTGGGCTCAAGCAAGTCTCTTGCCTCTGCCTCCCAAGTAGCTGGGACTACAGGCGCCCGCCACAGTGCCCGGCCATTTTTTGGTTGCAGCCGTCATTGTTGTTTGGTGGGCTGGGGCTGGATTCGAACCCGCCAGCTCATATGTACGTGGCCGGCGCCTTAGCCCGTTGAGCCACAGGCGCTGAGGCTGATACTCAAATATTTAAGTGGATCAGTAGCAATTATCACATTGTTTTCTGTTTGTCTTAATTCCCTCTAGACTGTACACTCCATGAGAGTAAAGAGAGAGTTCTAGTTATTGTTATATCTCTACTGCCTAGAATGTAGTACATTTATGTTGCAAGTGGTTTATAACTAGTTGGCGACAGAATGAACAACTTTTTAGTGTATAAATGTAAATATTTTTACCTCTTCCCTTTTCTCATCTTCCCAATGGTATAAATGAAGGAATTGGGGCTAATAGCACAGCTTAGTTCAAAGTTATATACTTAAGTATTCTTTTGGGCACTTCTTTCAATATTGTAAGATTAGTCCAGTCATATACTAGAACTCGATCATGCCAGCGCCTAAGAACTAATTGTGAAATTGTTAGGAACTTTGGCAAGGTGGTACACCATGGAAATTGATAGGCATTAAAATCAAAGGTTTTTATATAGAGAGCCTGATTTACCAGCAGACCCTTGGATTCATCCAGATTGTTGCATGTTGTAGATTATTATCATTGCCATATAATTTCCTGCTGTGTGAGTATATCACACATCCTGCTGTACCTTGGTAATTGGTAGTTTCCAAATTTGACTGTAACAATTAGGCCAGGAGCAATGGCTCACACCGCTAATCCTAGCACTCTGGGAGGCCGAGGCAGGCGGATTGCTTCAGCACAAGAGTTTGAGACCAATGTGAACAGCATAGCTAGACTCTGTCTCTATAAAAAATAGAAAAATTAGCTGGGTGTGTGTCTGTAGTCCCAGTTACTCAGGAGGCTGAAGCAGGAGGATCACTTGAGCCTAGGAGTTTGAGGTTACAGTGAGCTATGATGATACTACTGCACTCTAGCCCAGGGGACAGAACAAGACCCTGTCTCAAGACAAAACAGTTCTGCCATGAATGCAGCATCTCTTGGTAAACATTTTGTTGGGTTATAGATTATGTATATATTTATTCTGTTTAGTAAATGCTTTCAAACTATTTGACCCAATTTATACTCCTGCATACTCAACAACACTAGCTATTTTTTGTGTCTTGTGGTAAATGAGCAGCGATGTTGATTATACGGTGGTTTTAATTTGCATCTCCCAGTACCTAATGTCGAGGACCTTTTCTTTTGTTAATACCCAATTTGAAAGTACCATTTTTTTTTGCACAGTATCAGTCTACCTCTGTCCATTTCCTATTAGACTGTCTCTCTCCTGCTCCTGTTTGTGGTGTGTATGTTTCAGAATTAGTCTTCTGCCAGATCAATGCATTGCAAGTATTTTTTCCCACTCTATTTAACTGATTTCTTAATATTAAGAGTCTAATTTATTCTATTTCCTTTTTCTGATAAGTGCTTTTTGTGGACTCATTAAATTCTTTGCTTACTTGAAGGACAAAGATGGTTTCTTATGCTTTTTTAGTTTTTTAGAGACAGAATCTCACTTTGTCGCCCTTGGTACTGTGCTGTGGCGTCACAGCTCACAACAAACTCCAGCTCTTGGGCTTCTTGATTGTTTTGCCTCAGCTTCTCAAGTAGCTGGGACTACAGGTGTCCACCACAACGCCCGGCTATTTTTTGTTGCAGTTTGGCCGGGGCGGGGTTTGAACCCGCTACCCTTGGTATATGGGGCTGGTGCCCTACTCACTGAGCCACAGGTGCCGCCCTTCTCATGCTTTCTTTCATAAGGATTTTTAATTGTCATACTTAATATTCTAAGCCATCTGGGATTGTTTTTGAATATTGTGCAAGGTAGAATTAAGGTGCATTTCCCCCCTTACGGATATGACCCAACACTATAATTTGAAGGGACTTACTATTCAATGTATAATATTACAGAGTTCTTTTTTCATAAATAAAGTGTCTGTACGTGTGTGTATCCCCATTTGTGGACTCTCTCCTGGTTTTGGTCAGTTTACCTATTCCATTTATACCAGACTGTCTTTGTTCTTTGTGCCCTGCCTTTATCATACAGGTCTTGCTGGCTGGTGAGGTCGGTTCTCCAGCGTTACTCTTCAGCATTGTGTTTGTCCTTTGTGTTTCCACATGATTTTCAGAATAACATTTTCGATTTTTATAAAACTTTGCTTTGATTTTAATTGGGATTTCATTGCGTCTATAGATGAATTTATAACTAGTTCTTATATTGAATTCAGTTGGTTCTCTTTTTTATTGATATTTAAAGATACTCAGTATTGATTTTTTTTCTTTTCCTTCTTTAACAGTGTTACTCAGATATACTTGACTTTTTTTTCTTTAGGAATACTTTCAAGTCATCCCAAATATGGTTCCATCCCTAAACTTATATGTAAGTATGAATAGTACTATTGTTTTCTTAGCTTTTTTACTTAAATAAAACTGTTAATTTTACCAAATGTTTTGTTATGTCTTAGTTATATTAGTTATATGGTTACTTGCTTTGCCAAATAAGTTTGTTTAGATTTTCCAGTAAATGGACTACTTGTTCATTTTATTGTTAGCCTCAGAAATCATTTGGTGACTTCAAAGAGACATTTGTTCCTTCTTCTTTTTGTAATGTAATAGAACTACTAATTTGTAATTATTTTGTAAAGATTTACATTTGAAAATAAAGTTTTAGTCTATCTATGGAGAGTAACTTATGCGTATATTTTTTCTTTCTTTTCTTTTTTTTTAACCATTTCAGTTATTTTTAATTGGGCAAGTGTGTGTGCATTCTGTAACTTATTTCACTTGCAAACATAAACAGTAAGGTCTCTTTCTTTTTTCTTTTTTTTTTTACCATTTCAGTTCGGATATTTTGATTAATCAAAAATTCAGTGCCGGCTCGGTGCTTGTGGCTCAAGCGGCTAAGGCACCAGCCACATACACCTGAGTTGACGGGTTCGAATACAGCCTGGGCCTGCCAAACAACAATGACGGCTGCAACCAAAAAAAAAAAAAAAAAAAAAAAATGGCCAGGTGTTATGGCGGGCACCTGTAGTCCCAGCTACTTGGGAGGCAGAGGCAGGAGACTCGCTTGAGCCCAGGAATTGGAGGTTGCTGTGAGCTGTAACACTATGGCACTCTACCCAGGGTGACAGCTTGAGGCTCTGTCTCACAAAAAAAAAAAAAAAATTCAGTGCCCTGGCTAGGTGCCTGTGGATCAAGCAGCTAAGGTACCAGCCACATACACCTGAGCTGGTGGATTCAAATCCAGCCTGGGCCCTCCAAACAACATGATGGCTGCAACCAAAAAATGGCTGGGCGTTGTGGCGGGTACCTGTAGTCCCAGCTACTTGGGAGGCGGAGGCAGGAGAATCACTTGAGCCCAGGAATTGGAGGGTGCTGTGAGCTGTGATGCCACAGCACTCTTACCCAGGGGACAGCTTGAGGTTCTGTCTCAGGAAAAAAAAAAAAGAAAAAAATTCAGTGTCCCAAAGATTGCCCATAAAGTTGCCATGCATAGGGAAAAATGAGAAATTATAGCTAAATGCAATCCCATTTTCCCTATGTATGGCAACTTTAAGGGTGACCTTTGGGATACCTTGCATATTTAAAATTAAGCTTAACTTTTAAAAAGAAATCTCTTTAGTTTTCATTTTGCAATATGGTTAATAAAAAAACTAAATCACTTTTTAAAAGAAGTACAATCAGCTCGGCACTTGTGGCTCAACGTGCTAAGGCGCTAGCCACGTACACCTGAGCTGGTGGGTTCGAATCCAGCCCGGGCCCACCAAACAACAATGACGGCTGCAACCAAAAAATGGCCGGGCGTTGTGGCGGGCGCCTGTAGTCCCAGCTACTTGGGAGGCGGAGGCAGGAGAATCG
>CAUYON010191437.1:0-32221 GCA_963573935.1 Arctocebus calabarensis
CCCTCTTACAATCGTGTTTTGCCCCCAAAAGTTGTGGCATACACCAAGACCCCACCCCCCTTGCTCCTTCCCTCTCTCTGAGATAGAGTTTTACTTTGTTGCCTTCAGTAGAGTACTCACAGCTCTCCCAGTTCACAGCAACCTCAAACTCTTGGGCTTCAGCGATGCTCTTGCCTCAGCCTCCTAGGGGGACTAGAGGTGCCACCACAACACCTGGCTATTTTTAGAGACAAGGTCTCACTCTAGTTCAGGCTGGTCTTGAACCTGTGAGCTCAGGGAGTCTACCCTCCTTGCTCTCCCAGAGTGCTAAGTGTGAGCCACTGCACCCGACCATTTCAGAAGTATCTTAAGTGAAAGGTCATTTGCGTTCATTTAACGCCTTCCTTTCTTAGAAGGCTGAAACAGACATCTTACCATTCATTCATCATTTACACGACTTATACTCATTGAGAACCTACAGTGTACAGGCAATTTTCTAGGTGTTGGGTATATAAATAATTGAATAAACAGACCAAGAAAACCCGTCTGATGGGGGTGGGGACAGGGGTGGTACTCAAAATAAGTAAGTACATTGCACATTGTGCTGTAAGGGACTGTGGGGACAGGTGAAGGCAGTGGGAAGTGCTGATGGTGGTGGGGGTGATGTTAGCCCTCAGTAGAGTGGTTGGAGCAATATCTCCGAGACAGTGGCACTAGAAGGATGATGGGAGTATGGGTCTATGGGACAGTGTTTCCTGGAGAAGAGAAAAGAAGCACAAAGGCCTTGAGGTGGAGAGTTGGCCCAGCATGTTCTAGAAACAGTGAGAGGACTGGGATGGGGGTGGGTGAGATCAGGGAAGTGATTGAGCTGGGGAGGGGGTGGACCCTGAAGAGGCTTCCAGGCTTCTGTAAGGACTTGGGTACTCTGGTCAGAGGGGGATATGGGAGGCCACGGAGGGCTTTTGCGTGTACTGGGATCACTCTGGCTGCCGTGTGGGAACAAAGTGGGAGCAGGGATTCTGGGTGGAAGGCAGGGTGGTGATCTAGGCCGGAGAGTGTGGGAGCTCGACCATGGAGGATGAAGCAGTGAGAAGTGTCTGGATTCTGGGTATGTTTTGAAGGGAGAGCTCTGGCAAACTCCTGCATTCATCCTTCAGTAAATAGGTGCCAGGAATTGGAGATGCAGACCTAACTGGAAGTTAAGGATCTAGTAAGGAAAGGCAGGTGCAGGTGAGCTGCTGTGTCCCAGATGCTGTCGTCCCCATGTATTCTGCTGTCCCACTGCTAACCACGAGATCTGCCGCTCACCCTTCTCAACACTGGTGACAGCACTGTTACCAGCTTCCTGGCTCTTGGGAATCTGCCCTCCTTCCTCATCCTTTTCCTTATCCTCAGACTAGTCTCTGAACTGGGCTTGCTTGTACCTAAAGTTTATTCATTTTACAGAAAGAGAAACTGAGCCACAAAGTTCTCATTGAGCCAAACTTCAGGTCTATTTCCCGAGGCTGTAATAATTTGATAGGAAAAATTTTATTTTATTTATTTATTTATTTATTTATTTATTTATTTATTTATTTATTTATTTATTTTTGAGATAGAACCTCAAGCTGTCACCCTGGAGAGAGTGCCGTGGCATCACAGCTCACAGCAACCTCCAATTCCTGGGCTCAAGCGAGTTTCTTGCCTCTGCCTCCCAAGTAGCTGGGACTACAGGCGCCCGCCACAACACACGGCCATTTTTTGGTTGCAGCCGTCATTGTTGTTTGGTGGGCCCAGGCTGGATTCGAACCCACCAGCTCAGGTGTACCTGGCTGGTGCCTTAGCCCGTTAAGCCACAGGCGCTGAACCGATAGGAAAAATTTTAAAGGAGCTAGATTTGAGAAGAGAAGGCTGAGTGACAGTCTGTGAAGGCAAGGAGTTCCCAGGTCTGATAGCTTGTTTCTGGAGCTGCTGGGCCAGAACTTAGCTTCCCAATTCCCAGTTCTGTGGTCCTTTTTCAGAGACCTGCTGGTGATGACTTAGACCTCAGATGCAGCATGCATGCCTCCAGCTAGATTTAGGGTAGAACTGTTGAACACTCATTGGACTGTCAAGAGAGCCTGTGGAATACCTTGCCCTGGAAAGCTTTGAGAAGAGACACCTTATGCACTCAGGGTTTTAGGTGTAGACCAGCCCACGGGCAGTGCCCCAGAGTCTGACTCTCCCCTCCTTCCTTGTCTAACACAGACAAGCCAGTGCTCCCAGGCTAGCAAGTCTTTCTGGCACACTGGACTTCTTGAGGGTGGTCTCTTAATTCAGCCTTGGCTGAGGGGAAGGTCAGCTAGGGGGCCAGCTTGGCCTTGGCCATGCCGTCAGGTTACAACCAGGTGACAGGCAGCCCACTCGTCTCTCTTGTCCTCTGCATGGACAGCTTCCTCATGCAGCCAGCGCTAGCCCTCTAGCTTAGCAGGACAGAGCAGACTGGTTGCCCCAGAGGTGGAGCTTGGAGGTGACACTACCCCCCCATTCAAACCCTCTTACTGTCCCTCTCCCCAGTGTATGTTCTTCCATAGGGTCTAATCCTACCCAGTGGTCAAGTCCAATTGAGGGCTCACCTGGTCACCAACCTGAACTCACCCTTTGTCCTCTGGACACATCTCTGTCTGTAGCACACGCTGGACCAGTTGTGTGGGCACTTGCCACTCCTCAACTACGTGGCAAGCTCTTAGAGAACAGAGCACCTCTTTTTGTAATCTCTTCTATGATGCTAGAAGCCATGGAAGTCTCCTTAGCTTCTGGGATCTTTCCAGCACAGCGGCATTGAGCCCACAGTGAGCCCTCAGCATTACATACTGACAGATCAGTCAGGGGGCTTCAGATGTGCTGACTGGATTTTCCTGGACTGAGTGAAGGGGCTCAGGCTTCCTCCCAGGGGACACTCAGTATCTTGGCACTTACACCCCCTTGCCCACTACTGCCCAGATAGGACAAAATGCTTGGAGGCACTGGTGCATTTAAAGAGGCTGGGGACTGGGAAGTCCAACAGGGGAGGGCTGAGGGTCAGGGTCTCCTGGAGCACACCCACTTGTGCAGGAAGCCCCAGGAGATGGTGGGAGCAGAGGTAAGAGAAACAATGGCAGGGTCATGGGAGGCATTGGAAGCCTTGAGGCTGTGAATGGCCAGCACCCAAGGGCCCTGTGACCCCCCCTTTCATTGTCTGGTTTTTAGTTCCCTCAGTGAGGCCTTAATTTTCCTTGCTTTTGGGAGATCCCTCTGACCCAAGAAAGGCAGGTGGGACTCTGCAGAATCCTGAGCTGACATCCCCACTCAGGGTGGGCAGAAAGTGAGGAGAGGGCTGCTTGGGTGGGAACCTGCACTCTTCCTTGCCTTTTGTCTTCCCCCCCTGCTGAGGGGCTGTTGGTGTCTCTGCAGGTCGGAATGAGCTGATTGCCCGATACATCAAACTCCGGACAGGGAAGACCCGCACTAGGAAACAGGTGGGCCCTGGGGGAGGGGCTCACTGGCAGGTACCCAGGCACTAGCCCACTCCTAAGGGGTGCAGGCCCTCTTAGGACCACGTGGGCTCTTGGGATGTGGCAGCTCAGGATGAGTTGTCTCTGGTGGGCGTGTCACGGGCTGTCTGGTTTTCTTTTTTTTTTAATTAACAAAAGAGCCATTTTATTTGGCTTTTCCTAATTATATAAATATAGATTTGTTCAATGCAGAAAATTTGAAAAATGCAGAAAGGTCAGGAAAAATCATCTTTTATATTTCCATCTTTCAATGGCAATCTGATGTTAAAACACCTTTTGGTCCTTTCAAAACAGTAAACTAGGTTTTAAAGTAGACATCGAAAATGTTTCCCTATCACACCACAGCTCCCTGCTCCCACGGGCTGTCTGGTTTTCCTGGGATTTCTGTTGCCATCACTTAGGGAGCCCCTCCCTAGCCTTCCCCCGGACACTAAAACATATGGCAGAACATTGGCAATTCACTTTTGAAATACTTGCCAAACTCTGGATTAGCAAGACCAGGCTGGACTGAGGGCCCACAAGTTAACCTTTTCATTCATTCATTCATTCAGTCCACAGATGAGCCAGGCTGGGGGTGTAGGCTCTCTGTGAGGTAGAGACAAGAACCTTCTCTCCCATCCCCTGTGCAGGTCTCCAGCCACATCCAGGTACTGGCTCGCCGCAAAGCCCGCGAGATCCAGGCCAAGCTAAAGGTAAGGCACGCTGTGGGGTGGGAGGGGTTGTAAATTGGGGGCCTACTTCTGGCAGAATACGTCTCTTCCTTGGGATCAGGGGCTGGCTGCTAGCATGTGAGTCTGTGCTTCTCACTGTTGAAAATCAGGTTGAGCTCATGGCCTCTTCTGTGAGCACAGGGAAGGCCACTTGACCTTAAGCTATGTGTGTGTATACACGTGTGTGCCAGGCTTTGCACTGTACACTGGGGAGCTACATGGCTCAGCAGCATTGCCCTCTGGACCCCATTCCCTGAGGACCTCCTTGCGCCCCTGTCTCTCTTAGGAGCCACACTGGCCTCTTAGTGCCATCTGCCAGAGCCTGCAGGTGTAACAGGGCAGAGAGAGCACCGCTGTGGGGGTGAGGCTGACGAATCCTTTCCTGCTGTCTGCTTTCCAGGACTGGCAGTTCCTTCCCCTTCCTGCGTCACCCCACATTGCAGGCCTTCTACTGATAGGTGACTGCCCTGTGGAGGGCCAGCTGTTGCTAGGATTCCCCTGAGGACAGCCCCCACTCCCACAGGAGTCAGACCCTGGAACTAGGGGCCTCTTTGGTGAACACAAGGAAGTAATAAGTAAGCTCTCTATCTCTAAGGTGAGAGCAACAGCCACCTATAGCAGGATCTAACATTTGGGGTATTAGGCTAGACCAGGAGTTTATTAATATTTTTTTAAAGCAATGGAAGCCCTTTTATTTTTACTTTATTATAATAAAACACCACCCCAATATGCTATCAAGAGGAGCTGTTCCATTAAAGTTGGGTTGGAAAGGAGAGACCAGCAGTCCTCCACCCCCATGCAGCCTCTCGTACCTGATGGCACTTGAACCTTAGAGCACTTCAGAACCACTTTAAAAGGCCCCTGGATTAGGTGACCTTGAAAGTTCCATCTGGCCTCAGTAGTTAGTTCATGATCCTGAAGCTGGAGTCTCAGCAAAAGGGTGGGATCCATGGACCTTTCTGTCTCCTAGGAAGCCACACCCAGCTGCCCACTCAGTTCCATCCCCTGCCATTAGCCCAGCTGTCCCCCGCCCCCACAGCTGTGGCCTGGCACTTTGCTCCTTTGTCCCCAGGACAGCTGGCTGGGCCTCAGCTGTTGAGCCCTTCCTATCAGGCTGGCTCCCGTGCCCCTGGAACACCCCCGGCTCTGGAGCCCAATGTGCTCCTCCTTTTCCCTCCCTGATCTGCCCCCAAGTCCCTGGGACCCCAGCAGGTGATCAAAATGGAGAACAGGCTTTCCAGTGTTATGTTTAGGGCAAGTGATCCCTTGAGGGCTGGCAGTTCAAGGAATTGCCCCTGTCCTTGTCCACAGGTTCTGATTTGAGAGCCAAGGACAGCCTTCAGTGGATTTCTGGACAGGCAGTAAAGGAAGCCAGGAGCCCCTTCAAATATGCAAATGTGCATGTATATACGTGTCTTCTTGGAGAGATTGGTCTGAGGAGTTTGTCATACTCGAGGGGTCTGGCACCCAAAGTAATTAGGCTCCAGAGTGGAGGTCAGGTAGAAATCCTCGGTTTCAAAGCTTGGCTCTAGCACTGGCTCTGCCTTTGGGACCAGGGGCGCTCAGGCAAGTCCCTGGACCTCCTTGAGCTCCATTTGTTTTCCTCATCTGTAAAGTGACAGCTCGGCAGAGTGCTATCTGAGTTCCCCTTCAGTGGTAAATTCAGTGGCTCCCTGGCCCTGTTGCCTGACCACTGTGGTCACTCCCCATAATGTCCTTCCCACTTCCTGACTCTGGCCCCACCCTCCAAGGCCCATGTTTTCCTGAGCTCAGTTATTTGTTTGATCCGGGTATCCGGGAAGGGATGCAAGTTGCTGGCACTAAGCGGACGGAGCTTTCCGGCCTCGTAATGCAGTTGTTAATCACAGGTCTGCAGGCTTGCTGGGGTATAGCCTGCCATGTCCTTCCTATCCCTCTGGAGGGAGAGGCCGGGATGAGGGTGTGCTTGGAACTTCCCTCCTGGAAAGTACAAGTATCCTTGGGAAGAAGCACACCTCAGACTTAACAGCTTAGCCTCTAAGGAGCAAGGCCCAAGTTTGGCCCCAGGAGGACAGGATGTTGAGGATGACCTCGCCTCTCAGAATGGCCCACCTATGACCTCTCTGGTGCACACTGGTGCTATCAGATCCTGCCATATCTCCCACTTCCCCTCGGCCTACACACCCCTGTCTTCTGCACTAATCTCAGCTGAGCTCCCAAGTCCCCCTATCACCACCATCAGCACCCTAGTCACCCAGATTCACTGAGCCTCAGTTTCTTCATCTTAAAATAGAGATCCTACTGGTCCTGCTGACCTCACAGGGGTCCATGTGAGGTGGCACTCTTGAGAACCCTCTGAAGGCCATCCTGTTCCCCCCTAAGAGGATGATTAGGAAGGCCTGCCATGTTCTGGGTCCATAGCCACGCATCGCCAGCCACTGGATGGACCACCTGGACTCTTCTGAGCCTCACAGCCACAATGCTAGCCACCTCTGGGCTGGTGTGTAGACCAAGTAAAGTCACCTTGCAGAAGTGCCTATGAGTAACAATTATCTCCATTGTTCTCAATTTCTGTATCACTCATGGGAGATCTGGGTCTACTACCTTAATTACTATAAATTATCAAATAATAATTCATTTATTTTTACCATTTAAAAAAATTCATCATAACGATGTCATTTGGGCCTTTTTTTTTTTTTTTAATTGGAGTCCTGCTTTGTCACCCAGGCTAAAGTGCAATGGCTTCATCATAGCTGACTGCAACTTCAAACTGCTGGGTTCCAGTGATCCTCCTGCCCCAGTCTCCCAAGTACCTGGGACTACAGGCATGAGCCACTACCAGCTTTTTTTTCTATTTTTTGTAGAGACTGGGTCTTGTTTTTGCTCAGGCTGGTCTCAAACTCCTGGCCTCAAGCAATCCTCCCTCATTGTCTCCCAAAGTTCTAGGATTACAGATGTGAGCCTCCAAGTCCTGCCATTATATAGAATTTCTAATTGGAGCTCCTGAGTTGATGTAATCAAACTGTTTGGCCCCCCAAAAATTGCCCACAATGAATAATACTTGCTGTATGTGTCGTCTTATTTTGGGCAATGGGAACCACTGGCTTGTACAAGTATAAAAAATTGTTATTTTATTTATTTATTTTTGAGATAGAGTCTCACTTTGTCACCCTTGATAGAGTGCTGTGGCATCAAGCGATTCTCTCCATCAATCGCTTGGGGTCAAGTGATTCTTTTGCCTCATCGTCCCAAGTAGCTGGGAGTACAGGCTCCTTCCACAATGCCAGGCTTTTTTGTTTATTTGTTTGTTTTAATAGGCCTGGGCTGGATTTGAATCCATCAGCCCCAGTGCATGTGGTCGACGCCCTAACCACTAAGCTAAGGGCACCCAGCCTAAAAAATTGTTATTACTATTACCATTATCATAAAATGGCTTTCCTAAGTGCTTATTTGTTGAGGGCCTGTGCAGAGTGAACCTGTTGTTTAAGGACTTTGAACCTATGCAAAGTAGACAGCAGGTTTTTATGTTCTGACACTTGAAAGGTTGGAAAGTCCTTGGTGCCCACAGTGCCAGGGGAGGCCCACAGGCTGGGCTGAGGCAGACAGGCCACAGGAGACTGTCTCATGCCTCCAAACAGCCTATATCGCCAAGGATGATCCTTCCTATGTATTCAAGGAGGGATCCAAAACGTATTTAGGCATCTTCTATCGTGAGGCAGGTGCTAAGCAGGAGTGAGCAGAGTTAAAAGACCCCTGTTGTCAGGTGTCCCCACAGTTTGTAAAATGACAGATGTGGTCTGGCAGTCTCAATCTTCTCTTCAAGCTCTGAAATAGGCAGGGCAAGTATTGTGTCCCTTTGACAGATGAGGGAACTGATGGGGAAACCAAGTGACCTGACCAGTTGCAAAATAAGTTAACAGTGCTGCGTGGACTTATCAGCTGGTCCCTCACTCTGGCCACTGGCAGTGGGACAGCATCCTGACCCAAAGGCCAGATCCTTCTTGTCTCAGTCCGACGAGCACTCTCTGCTGAAGGCCTCTCTTGCAATGTCTCCCTCAGGACCAGGCAGCCAAGGACAAGGCCCTGCAGAGCATGGCTGCCATGTCATCCGCACAGATCATCTCCGCCACAGCCTTCCACGGTAGCATGGCCCTCACCCGGGGCCCAGGCCGCCCAGCAGTCTCAGGGGTAAGTGGGCAGATGAGAGCAAGAGGCAAGCCCAGTCCTCTCTTCCCTCCTCCGACTTGAGAAGAGCCATAAGCATTGGCCAGGAGAGAGGGGGAAGAAGGGAACAAGGACCAGGGGCCACGTTGAGTAACAGCTTAGCTGATATTGGAACCAACTTCTTGGGGTCCTCAGCAGTGACTCAGCAGATTTTTCACAAGGTGGAAAGGGACTGTCTCCATGAGCTGGCCGACTTTCAACTTTACGGAGTGGACCCAATTTACAGATGAGGAAGCTGAAGTTCAGGGGCCTGGAGCTGAAACCTAGACCTTAGCACAGCATGATGCATCTCTGAACCATCTGTGCCATGCAGCCTCATCCCCACTCCTCCTTCCCAGGGACTCAGCCCCTCCCTCTTTCCAGGTGAAGAACTGATGTCCAAGAATAAACCCTTGCTCGGATTTTTAATTTTTTAGCCATGGCAGGTTGGGCAAACTATCCAAATAGTTCGCAAAGGTGCCTTCTTCCCAGACCTGCCTCCTCAAAGGGTTCTCTTGGCTCTGGAGATCAAGGAGTCTTCGAGGCACACCTTCTCTGCCACCCTAGATGTGTGGAAAGGGCAGAGCCAGGCCCCGAGCCCTGTGGGCCTCTCTCCTCGCACTTTAAAAGCGTGTCCCAGAGAGCACTAATCCATTTGCATGTGAAGTAGATAGGACCAAAATGTTTCTCTAGGTAAGTAAGTTTGGAACACTTAGGATTAAGTGGGTTGCTTGACTCCAGGACTCTGCAGAGCCCTGAGTGCTGGTGTGCATCTGGATCTCCGGCAGGAGCACAGTGTGCGGCCCTGGCCAAACCTGGGTGTTATTCCCCAGAGCGCCTTATCAACAGCCTCTCCAGGGACCAGAGCTCCTAAAACACAGTTGGGGATGCTGCCTGTCAGCATTCACCAACTGGAGAGGGGCACCCCCATACCCGCCGGGCTCAGGCTCCCAGCCTCCCCACACGTGGGGCCTTGGTACGTGCAAGCTGTGCTGACTCTGCACTTTTCCCTCCTCAGTTTTGGCAAGGAGCTTTACCAGGCCAAGCCGGAATGTCCCACGAGTGAGTATGGCCTGGTTTCTGCTACCATTTGCTCCCTGAACTGAACTTGAACCCATCAAAGCATGAAATTGAGGCTGGCCTTAAGGGTGGGATGAGCCCACCTCTGGGGGTGGGGTCAGCCTTGGGGAATAGCCTTGAGTCTAGGGAGCCTGCTGTCCTGCTCTCAGGCATCACTGGGCTCAGCCTGTGAGGTTGACACCCTGGGGTGGCATTTGCCAAACCCCTAGCCTGTCCAGAATGTCAGCAGGGCCAGAGTGGGGGTCCAAAGGGAAGGAGGCTGGGATTCAGACCTCTGGCTGGCCTGGGAGAGAGGAGTGGATTTCCCCAGCAGACATGCTGCTTCTGTGGATTGGCTGCAAAACCTGAGGGAGTTGATAGGGCAGGAAGCAGGACCCCAAAGCCCACCATGACGACTGATGGCCAGATCCTTGGTTGAGGCTGTGGGATAATATCCTGCCCATAGCTGACACCTCTCTCCTCTCTCCTGCAGTGTGAAACCTTTCTCTCAACAAGCCTACGCTGTCCAGCCTCCGCTGCCTCTGCCAGGTTGGTCAGCAGTGCATAGCTGCCGTGCATGTTATAGCCTTATGGCTCCTGTCCCAGGCACCCAAAGCATGCCCCTCTTAGATGCCACCCTGTGGGGTACATCTCAGGCTCTTGGCTACTCTCTATTTCTTGCACCCAGCATGCACATCACAGCCCCTTCGGGTGGGGAGCGGGGACATGCTGTTCAAAGGGCAATGCCAGTGGCAGTGTGTCCAGGCAGCTTCCCCATGTGGCCACCCTTGTTGCTGCATGTGCACCATGCACACCTGGGCTCCTGGCATGGCCTCCCTGCCCTTACCTACATTTTCAGGCTTGGAAACTGGCTACCTGCCTTCATTCTGGCCCCTGGCCCCTTGGGTTTTGCCTGCGCTGAAGTGCTGCCTCACAGGTCCCTAAGTACAGCTTTCTCTCAGCCCCACATGGAACTCAGTCCACCCTCCCTCTATCCACGCTGACCCTGTCTTCACCCAGGCCCTTTGAGCTTGTGCCTGGTTTGACTCAGTAGCCTCCTCACTGGCTCCTTCTACCCTGTCTCCTCTCATCACCCTGTGACTTGCAACCTCAGCAACCTGAAGCTTTCAGGATGCTATCCAGCCCTGCAGTTGGGCTGGAGTCATTCTCCAGGTTGCCCTTGCTTCCTCCAGCCTTTTTCACCACTCTACTCTGCCTTTGGGCCGAGGCTGGATCTGGCTTCCTGGGCAAGGTTTCTCTAACCTGCTCCCACCCAGGTTAGGTGCCTGACACCTTTGCGCGCCCAGCCCTGAACACTCATCATTATCATTGCTTATCTCTGTCAGTATGGTACACGGCAATCTCTTAGTAAGCCATGATGGGACAGAGGGGACACCTGGTTCGGCAGGTGGCTTAAGCACTGGCTAGTGTGTCCAGCATGACTCTCCGCCTGGCCTCTGCCTGGTCCTCCTCTGTCTTCTCTTCCATGAACTCTTGGGTTCCTTGCCTTGGCTCAGGGCCCACCCTTCCCCAGAGGGGAAAACTGGGATCATCCAGAGTTCTGTTCCAGGAGCCCCTCTCATGCTGCGCTCTCCTCCGTGCATAGCTTCGCTTCAGGCCATCTTACCTTCCACTGGGGAAGTGCAAGGTCTTGTCCCTCAATCTGCCCACCCCTCCCCACACAGGACAAGGACCTTGCAGAAGTGCACATCTCACCATTTCACTGCCCTGCTTGACCTCCCCCAGTGGCTTTCTGACTTTCCTGGACTCTCAGGGCACACTCCATCCTGCCCAGCCTAACTCCCACCAGCTGGTTTGCCTCCTCCGGCCCCAACCTGCCCTTCTCTGCACCTGAGCTCCCAAACTCCTCAAGCTGGTTCATAGCCCTGCATGTTTCCTCTGCTCGGAACTCCCTTTCCTCCTTCACCTGGTACCTCCTTTATGTCTTTCCTGACTTCTTTCAAGCATCATCCTCTTTGAGCAACCTTTGTGACCACCCCTGGGTGGACCAGGAGCTCCTCTTTGGTTCTGGGTGCATGCACGCTCTGTCAGTTTGTGTCACACTGATCTGTTCATCAGTAGCTGCCCTGTGTCTAGTGCCTCTTCTGTTCTGGGCGTGGGGGACACCGGTGAACCAAACAGAAAGTGTCCCACTCTCATGGACCTAGTGCCCTCTTGCAATAGTTGATTCATCTGGTTATCTCCCTGACTGGACCAGAAGTTGTAAGAATCTAACAGTGCCTGCTTTGGAAGCCTTCTCAGACCAACAGGCCCCCGGCCCATCTCCAGAGCCTAGACATCCATGAGTATGGTTCTGTGCAGAGGACTGAGTTGGATCAGGCTTCACCGGGGGCTTCTCCTGGACACTCTGGCCTGTGCCTTGCAGTTCCCTCTGGTACCGTGCTGGGAGGTCCCCCAGCCAGCATGGGTATCTCCTAGGAGGCCTGGGGTCCTTGCAGAGGGGTTGGCAGAGAGGGTCTATGGACAGGTTCCATGTACTTTTCCCACTGTGCAGGGTTCGAGTCTCCTGCAGGGCCTGCCCCATCACCCTCAGCACCCCCGGCCCCCCCGTGGCAGGGCCGCAGTGTGGCCAGCTCCAAGCTCTGGATGTTGGAATTCTCTGCCTTCCTGGAGCAGCAGCAAGACCCGGACACGGTAGGCCCTGACTGTGCATGGCCAGCCCCCTCACCACTAACTCCTCAGACTCTTTTTTTCTGGCTCTTAGCTTTCTTGCTTTGTTGCTCCGCCCTGCCCCACTTTGGGACTTAGCTTAGGTTTCCTGTTCCTTTCTGATCTTCCCTTTCTCCCCTTCCCCCTTCTTCCCCAGCCTCCTCTCCTCCTTCCTTCCCTCCTCACGGCTTCCTTCTCCAGGTCTCCTGGGCAGTCCCCCTTCTGGCTTATTCAAAGTCACTCCTTCCCAGCCCACGCTGTTCCAGGCTTTCCCTGGCTCTGTGGACAGCCAGGAAGCCAAGGGGCCGCCTGTGTCTGCCCCACATCCTGTGGGAGACCAGTCTGTCCCCTTCAGTGTCCGCTGTCCTAGGCGACCAGCCTCACTTAATAGAGGCCAGGCTAACTGGATGCTGAGACCATCTCACTCTGACATGTTCCACCTTATCTTTTCACTGAGGAACCCATTAGCCAAATAGACTCTTATCAAAAGCCCAGTAGATAGAACAAAAGAAATAGATTTCTACCGTCTCCATTTTACCTGTGGGGAAACTGAGGCCCAGAAAGGTGAAGTGACTTCTCTGGGTCACGCAGTGGATGCGCCCCAACCTGGCTGCGGGCCCTGCTCTGGCCGTCCGTCTGCCCTGCTGCCCTGTTGCTCCCTGTCTGCCTCAGACCACTGCTCTCTCCATAGTACAACAAGCACCTGTTTGTGCACATTGGCCAGTCAAGCCCAAGCTACAGTGACCCCTACCTCGAAGCCGTGGATATCCGCCAGATCTATGACAAGTTCCCAGAGAAAAAGGGTGGACTCAAGGAGCTCTTTGAACGGGGACCTTCCAATGCCTTTTTTCTCGTGAAGTTCTGGGTAAGCCCTTTGATAAACTCTTCCTTCCAGCCAGCCCAGGATGTCTCTGAGAGGGGGGAGAATGGGGGGGGATTAGAGGAGGGTGTCCTTTCCATGGGAGAAAACTGGTGAAGGTGACAACTGTGATGGGGGAACAAGCCTAAAATGGCCATCAGGTGGCAGGACCTGCACCAGGGAGTGGTGGGATGCCAGAGCACTGGGCTGGTAGAATGAGGCCCTTCCTGGACAGGAGATGGAGCCGTAAGGAGGTGAGGTACTGGGAACCCTTCCAGTACACTAAGGGTCTGGGTAAAGGGCCAGCATGGAGCACCTTAGTCACCTAGGTCTTTGGATGGCAGATCCTCTATCACTTTAGGGCCTGGAATGGGGTATCTGGTCCTTCAACCTCATATCCAAGGCACCCTGGGCTGGATGGAGCTTGGAGAAGGGGAATGTGGAGTTAGGGTGGGTCACCCAGCCAACAATGCTCCAGGGTCAGGCTTACCCCCGTCCCCAATAACACCCACCTGTCTTCTCAAACTTGGTATCTGCTGCTCCACCCACCTTACCCCTGGACAGGTCTCCTCTAAGACCTGGGGGCCAGGTACATGCAGAAAAGGGATGCAGGGGAGCAAAGGGATGCAGGCAGACAAGCAAGTGCAAAACACCAGTGGTGAAGAGTGCGGGAGATCAGGCTCTGTGAGTGAGGCTCTGGGTATTCTCATTGCCCACCCCGCTGGTTCTTTCCACCCACATTGCTTTTGCTGTTCCCTCAGTTCTGTTAACTTCCCTTTTAATGCCTCTTATTCAGAGATTCTTACCCTTTGTTTGTTCTGAGACTCCTGTGGTAATCTGAGAGCTTTAGTTTTCCTAGAAAGAGGCATATTCACACAGAAGTTTATATGTAATTCCAAGTGGTTTGTGGGTTCCTGGATGGCAGCCCCCACCTAGCTGTCACCCACAGCGAACCTGGGAGGGCTGGCTCTCTCCAGCAGAGGAAGTGCAGGAACTGAGACTGGGTCTATGAGATGCTTAGTGCTTGTCCTCTGCCAGCAGGGTGGAGGTCGGACTTGGGCCTTAGGGATAGGCAGATCTATTAGGCAGAGATGGGAAAGACTGTTACAGGCTGGGGGAGTGTGTGAGTTATGTGAAGGAAGAAGGAAGTGGGCTCCAGAGGGAAAGTCATGGGTAAAGATGTGAAAGAGGGAATAATAGGAAATAAAAATGGGAAAGTTAGTTAGACCTGGAAAGTCCTCATCATATTAAAGTCTGACTTTTAATCTATGCCGCAATGAAAAATAGATATTTATTTTACTTGATCTTTAAAAATCAATTCATGTTCATAGTTAATATTATTAATAATCCTAAAAGGCTTATTTAAAAAACAATAATATAAAGCCTCAGATTCTTGTTCTTCTTCTATCCACACCTTAATCCCAATTCTGAGGCAGGCACTATAAATTTTAGCTGTTTGTTCTGGGCTTTTTCTTCTTAAGCTCTCAATAATATACTTACATTATTATATCTTTTTTTGTTTGTTTGTTTGTAGAGACAGAGTCTCCCTTTATCACCCTTGGTACAGTGCCCTGGCGTCACACAGCTCACAGCAACCTCCAACTCCTGGGCTTAGGCGATTCTCTTGCCTCAGCCTCCCAAGTAGCTGGGAATGCAGGTGCCCGCCACAACACCCGGCTATTTTTCTGTTTTTGCAGTTCGGCTGAAGCTGGGTTTGAACCCGCCACCTTCAAGATATGGGGCCAGCACCGTACTCAATGAGCCACACGTGCCACCCGTTATATCTTTTTTTTTTTTGAGCCAGAGTCTTACTTTGTTGCACTCCATAGAGTGCTGTAGTATCACAGCTCACAGCAACCTCAAACTCTTGGGTTTAAGTGATTCTTTTCCCTCAGCTCAAGTAGCTGGGACTACAGGTGCCGGCAACAATGCTTGACTATTTTTAGAAATGAGGTCTTACTCTGGCTTAGGCTAGTCTCAAACCTGTGAGCTCAGGCAATACAACTGCCTTGGCCTCCCAGAGGGCTATGATTACAGGTGTGAGCCACCGTGCCCAGCCTCATTGTTATAGCTTGATGTCATGACTGAGGCTAAGTTTTCATTCCATTATGGTAGAAAAAAAATTAGCGGTGTTACACAACTTTTCCCCTGATCATCCCAATGTAATCCTACCCAATAAATTAATTTAGTTAAAGCAATAAAATGTTTATAACTTTTAACAAAGTAGATTGAACACCAAAGAGCTAGTGTATTATGATTACGTTTTATTTCTTGTACAACTTTTTTTTCCTGCAAATAAAAGACTTTTTTACTTTGCATACTTATAAATTCTTAAAATTTTACAAATTGCTATGTCATAACCACCATATAAAATTCAAAAATTTTTTTCCCACAAATGCTCATACTTACTAGACCGTTTATCAGTTCCTCCTTTCACTTGGAGCACTTCCTGGATGCCTCTGCTCTGGTTTGAACTGTTTTTTTCTAGGCTTGCCCTACAGATGTCATCCTAAGACTCCCTTATATTGAGTCTATAGTATACTAGATCTCATATTTCTCTCTTATTGGTATACCCCTCACATTTTGCTGGAGCATATCCTCTAGTACCTTTTAAGAAAAGCTGCAAGGGAGGGAGGCTTCGAGGAGAGAGGGTATTTGGGGGAGACCCCACCTAATGTGCATAATGCAATGGTGCATTTCAAAACTGTTAAGAAAAGAGTATATAGCTGGATATGGTGGCTCACGCTGTAATCCCAGCACTGTGGGAGGCTGAGGAGGGAGAATTGATCCAGCTCAGGAGTTTGAGACTTGCCTGAATGAGAGTGAGACCCGGACTCCTAAGAAAATGAAAAACCCAGCCAGAGGCTGAGGCGGTGGAATGCCCACAGCCTGAGTCTGAGGTTGCAGTGAGCTATGGCACCATTGCACTCTGCCCAGGGCATTGGGTGGGACTCTGTCTCAAAAATAAAAAGCAAAGAAATAAAAATAAAAGGGTAGTGCCGGTGGCTCCGTGGGTAGGGCACCAGCCCCATATACTGAGGGTGGTGGGTTCAAACCTGGCCCCAGCCAAAATGCAACAAAAAGTAGCCGGGCATTGTGGCGGGCACCTGTACTCCCATCTACTTGGGAGGCTGAGGCAAGAGAATCACCTATGCCTAGGAGTTGGAGGTTGCTGTGAGCTGTGACGTGACGGCACTCTATTGAGGGCGATAAGGTGAGACTCTGTCTCAAAAAAAAAAAGAAAGAAAAATAAAAAATAAGCAAGGAAATTAAAAAAAGAAAACAGTATAATTGCCTTACCACAACAAATAAGTAAGTGTGATGGCTGGTGGCCCATGTCTTCTCCTTCCTTCTGACTCTTAGGGGAGGTTGGAGGGTTGGGAATAGCTGGTGCTGAGGACATAGGAGTAGGACGTCTCATGTGTGGACTATGCGAGCACAGCATGGGTATTGGCTTCCAGGAGCTCACGGTCTGGATCTCAGAGTCCTGGGGCAGTAGCCACTGCACAGGGGAGCCTGGTGGTCTATGAGGGAAGCCCTCCTGGCAGTCAAGGCAGAGCAAGGCAGGCAGCATATGGCCCTCGCTGGAACATGAAGGCTCTAGCCCCAATTCTGCCACTGAAGAGCTTTATTCTTAGCAACTCTTGGCTTCTCTGTGCCTCTGTTTCTCTGTGTGAACAGCCAGTAGCTTATTCTTGAGGATCTGCAAGGGGTCTTGTCTCTGAAGACCCCGACGTATGTATGATCACCTGGCTCCTGCCTATTCCCTATCCCTTGCCCACACCCTGGGAGCCAGGCCCTCTCTGAGTGCCAGTGGCTTGGGCAGGATGAGGACAGGCAAATGTCAGAGGCCAGGGCACTTTGGCAGCCATCTGGTCCCTCCTCCAGTTGGGGGGGTGGGGAGCAGAGGCACCAGAGGAAGGCAAATATGTAATGGGGGAAGTAAATAATTGTGTTTGCTGACAGTGAGACTTCGGGTTAATTATGGGCCCTCTGAGGCGGCTCCTCCCCTCTCTGGGCACCTAGAAGCCTCTGCTCCTGCCCCCTGGCCTGGTCACTCTGTCCCCTGGCCTGGTCACTTCCTCCCCTGCCATCAGCTGGTATTAACTTGGTCACACACAATTAGGAAGGAAAACCACTCAGACAAGGAAACAATACTGCCTCTCCCCAAGCCACCCCTTCTTTTCCTGCCTGGCTGTTTTCTGAGTCCTGGCTCCCAGGCCCAAACCAGCGTGCTGAGCGTGCTGCAGAGTTGATCAGATCCTCTTGGAGTGGGAGGAGGACTTCCAGGGCTCCTGTGCAACCCCCCTCCTCCCGCACTGAATACTGTGTCACTGAGAGCTCGTCCTGCCGGATCTCCAGCTGGAAACAGTGTCTGCACATAGGAGGGGCTGCAGTTGCTGAGGGTGTGCTCTGATGAAGGACTGAAAAGCTGAGCCCCCTGCCCCCCAGAGTGTTGTGACAAAGTGGAAGCTGCCTCTGTCCCTAGGGCAGAGGAGAGAGACGTTTGGAACCAGTGGCCACTTAAACCAGTCTGCATGTTGAAAACACTAGGCAGAGCTAGGCTGAGCCGTGGAGGCAAGAGAGCACCCCTAGCCTTCCTCCCATCCCAGCCTGCTCTGTTCCCTTTTGGGGCCCTGACATTTCTCCCAGGCACATACCAGTACATGACAATGAATCTGAGCCCCACCCTGGGTCCCCACACCCAGGCTGCGGCTGTCTCCGTTCATCTGTCAGCCACCCAATCCCCCACACCTGTTCCAGGCATGGCCTGTGAGCTGCCCACCCACACGCACAGCTATGAATAGGGTGGAGGGAGGCTTGCAAGGGGGCATTCAGAGGGCAGGGGTTGAGGGGACAGCTTTCCTCCTTTCTTAGGCTGAGCAGGCTGAGAAGCAAAGCTTGTTTTGGAGAGGTGCTTTGAGTGTAGGCAGGAAATGTCCAAATGTAGCTGTAGGAGAAAGGATGGGGTTGTGATGAGAAGGATCCAGGCACTGTGGAGAAGGTGAGATGCTCTGGGGTGGATCGTCTGTGTCACTGGCTGGTATCCTCTGGGTCTGTGCATTGTGAGCAAAGGCCTGGTCTGGGGCAGCCTTTGGCCCATCACTTGTGGAATTGTTCTCTCTTTCTCCCTCTCCCTCTACCTGACCCCTAGCTCACATGTTTTACTTGCTTTCCCAGCTATAAATTCCTTGAGAGCAAAAATGATCTCTTTGGGGCCCTGCTGGACTAGGCTGTATGAATGGGCAGCTAATTGGTGCAAAGGGCTGGGCAAGTGGAGCAGATCCCAGGGTCGCGTGCTTGAGCTGGGGTGGAGCTGGGCACTCCCAGATGAGCAGGGGACCTTACTCTCATCACCCTGGCTACCCACATGCAACCTTGACTGGAAACCCACCCCAGATCGGGCACTGCCAAGACCCTGGGAGAGCTTTCTTTGTTTAGAACATATGGACACAAGATAGCACAGGGTGATGCAGGGGTATACAGACAGCTGCTGGGGCATGGGGGGCAGTCACTGTCTTTGGGTGTTGAGAAGAGTGGGGGAGGTGTTAGTGCCAGTCCTCCCCAGCTTGGTGCATGGCATTTTTTTAGATGGCATGTGAGGAAATGTTTCATCTTTTTTTTTTTTTTTTTTTTTTTTGAGATATAGTCTCAAGGTGTTGCCCTGGGTAGAGTGCTGTGGCATCATAGCTCACAACAACCTCCAACTCATGGACTCAAGCAATCCTCTTGCCTTAGTCTTTCTATTTTTAATAGAGAAGAGGTTTGCCCCTGCTCAGGCTGGTCTTGAACACATGAGCTAATCCACCCACCTTGGCCCCCCAGAGGGTTACAGGGCCTCATGCTAGGATTATAGGTGTGAGCCACTGTGCCTGAACCATTTCATCTTTAATAGTTATGCAATTAGGGGCGGTGCCTGCGGCTCAAGGAGTAAGGCGCCAGCCCCATATACCAGAGGTGGCAGGTGTGTGCCGGCCCTGACCAAAAACTGCAACAACAAAAATAAAATAAATAAAATGGTTATGTAATTATTTTCATATACATATATATTAGAAAAATAGAATCCTTTATTTCATGGATTTATTGCTTGGAATGGAATTAAGGAATAAAAGTGAGTTAATTAAAAGATCCAGAGCTTATGGTGGACAACTCTTAAATGTTGGGCAAGGCTGGAATCTGAAGGTCATCACCATTTCATGCTGGACCTCACCCTTGGCGTCCCCACCCCAGTCCAGTGCCCGCCCTTCCCAGACAGCTGGGCTTCCTACCAGTGTTTTTTGAGGCATGGTCCACATCTCTGACTTGTGTCTAGCCGCAATGTATCCTGAGCACACGAACTGTTCCCCAGCACACTCTTTAGGAATAGTCTGACAAACTTGGTCACCTAGGAGGAACGTATGGCTTAGAGAAAACAGACAGAAAGCCCAGGCCTTGGTCCCAGTTCACCTTATATTTGACTGTGGGATCTTGGGCCAGCAGAGACCTGGCCAGCTCTGCCTGGACTCTTAGGCACCCTGCTGGCCAGGCTGGAGCCGTGGGTGAAGGGTGTAAGTTCTGCTGTGTTTCAGGAGCTGAGCATTGACATAAATGCAGCTATGATTCTTTTTTCTTTTCTTTCTTCCTCATGGCCTCATGATAGCCATCACACACTAAGGCATGTGCCGTTCTGTTTCAACATGAAAATGGTCTTTCTTTTTCATCATAAAAGTAATACACCCTCAGTCTGTCCCATAGCCTTTTCCACTAAATGTTCGTAGGCCATCCACAGCAATCCATACAGGGCCCCCTCAGCATGGCTTGTGGCTATATAATATTTCCATTGTGCCCTAAGACAATCAGCACCCCCCTGCCAGCCTAGAGAAAGGTCTGGCTCTTGGCAAACTTTTCTCCAGAGGGGAGAAAAGTAACGATTGGGCGTCCCCTAATGGCCAGTGATAGAACTGCCCAATGCCTGGCTCTGAATAATGCCCAGACCTTCCTGGGGTTCAGGGGATCCCCTTTGCACAGAAGAGTCCTGTGTTAAAGCCTAGAGCTCCCTCTGCACCCATAGGGCTGCACACTGGGTCCAGCTTGGCAGTGATCTCAAACCAGTTGTGTGGGTGGGAAGAGGCTGCACCCTAAGAATACTTTGCCTTTAGTAATGCGTCTGAGTGTTTCTTCTGAGTCTTGAGTTGCTCTCTTACCATCCCTGGGTCAGATGGGGTGATTTAATTTAGGGCTGAAGTTCTGGGGATGGGGTCTGTGTCTTCTCCCCCCTCCCTCCCTCTGTGGGAATGGGATGTACATTAGAGTTGGAGCCTGAAGACCTGGGGCCTCTCAATTATCAGCTTTGTGGCTGAGGTTTGGGGTATTAAATTGACACTATAATTCCACCTTTTATTTTTCGTCTTTTTTTGGAGACACACTCATTTTGTCACCCTGGGGAGAGTGCCGTGGCATCATCATAGCTCATAGCAACTTCAAACTCTGGGCTCAAGTGATCTTCTTGCCTCAGCCTCCTGAGTAGCTGGGACTACTGGTGTCTACCGTGATGCCCAGCTCATTTTTCTGTTTTTAGTAAAGACCGAGGTCGTCTCCTTATCAGGCTGGTCTCAAACTCCTGAGCTCTGGCTGCCCTCCTACCTCAGCCTTCCAGAGTGCTGGGATTAAAGGTGTTAGCCACCATGCTTGGCCCTATTCCCTTTTCTAAAGGGAAATGGTGAGATAAATCTCAGGTCTAGAAGGAAGAAAGAGTAGCCTGTCTAGGGCAAAGTGAGACACTGATATAGAGTCTAGAACCACAGAGTGGTGGAGTCAGACTTGTCTTCTGAAAAGACCCTCAGAGCAGTTGAGAGAACAAACCAAGGGAGGGAAACTAGTGCTGCTGATGTGGAGATGTGCGAAGTCCCAGGCTGGCTGCACTCAGCAGGGCTATAGACATGGAGAAGTCAGCCTCGCAGGCGGCTCTGGAAGAGCCTTTATAAGGTCAGGTGACCAGGGAGACCAGAGGATCAAACAGAATAGCCCTCTGTATTTCCTTCCATGGTCTCATCCATTCTTCACTATCTCAATTCACTCTGGAAAGGTTCTGATAGATTCATTCATACTAAGATAGAAATGAATGATACAGATTCAAATATTTGTGTGTAACAAGAACATATTCTCAGTCTATAAAACTTGGAAGTCCTAAAGACAAAACTTGGAGACCCACCTGGTAGGGTCAGGTAGCAATGTCCTGAAACTAACACAGGTCCCAGTGTGTTCTTTTCCCATTGTTTGGTCAACACTGTGATTTCACACCAGGTATCAAAGTGGAGGATGGTGGAAACTTCCCAGTATCCCACTGTCCAAGTTCCTTTTAAGCTCTCCTGATTTCTTCTCGGCCCTAGAATCTGGACTGTGACCCCTGAGGTTTCCTTGACTCTCTCCCTGATAAGGGTGTTTGCTGACATGTTTGACCACTGCTCGGCCTCCCCATGTCTCCCTCCAGGCAGACCTCAACACGAACATCGAGGACGAAGGTAGCTCCTTCTATGGGGTCTCCAGCCAGTACGAGAGTCCTGAGAACATGATAATCACCTGTTCCACCAAGGTCTGCTCTTTTGGCAAGCAGGTGGTGGAGAAAGTGGAGGTAGGAGGTCGCACCAGTGGGTAAGGGGAGATGGTGGTGGCCAGTGTTTGCTAGAGCCACCCTGAGGACAGGGCTGCACAGCACGGCTTCCATCTACTTTCAGGAGGAGTGCCCTGCAGCTGTGGGGCACCCTTCTCTCTCTGCTGTCAGTGCTGTGTGCTTCCCTCGCACTCCCTGAGCTCCACTGCCCAACCCAGCTCACCAGCTGCACTGTGCTTCCAGGTGGGCTTGCAACTTGCAAGCACGTTGTTATACTGGCAGGGCCACAGGGTGTGTCCCTAGTCCAGTCTTCTGGTACCACAGTAGAGGCCCAGAGAGAGAAAGGCCTGCCCCATGGTCACACAGCTCACAGGTACAAGAGCAAGGCTAGTTTCCAGGGTCTCTGTTCCTCGCTCCATTTTTATTTCATGAGTGCAAAAACTGATTGTGTCCCTGCTTTTCTATTTGGGGGTACCCTAGATGCCAGCACTAGTGAAAATTATAGAAAATTCAGGCCTGCCTTTTGGGTAGAGGTTTCTACCTCTATACCAAAGGCAGCACAGGGTACTGGTGAAGAATATGAGCTCAGATGGACCTGGCTTTGAATCCAGGCTTAGCCCCTGCTTTCTGGCATTATCTGCTTCTGGAGGGGAGGGGAAGAGGAAAGTTTAAATCCTCTGTTCCATTTATCTCCAAATAAGTGACAAGTTATCTTTGCTGCCCATTAATACAGCCTCCTGCAGTACCCTCTGTGTAGAGAGAGGGATGGGAGTTGGGACCAAAGGCTCCCAACCCATAGCACTGGTGGGCTCTGGGCGTCTGGAGCCCTGTGCCCCCATGCACTTACTCAGCCAGCCCTCACTAGTGCAGGCTGGTCTTCATCCCATCCTCCATCTCACATTTGTCTGAATTAATGAAGAGTATTACTCTCACAATCTATCAGTTAGCAATAACCTTCCTCAAGCTAAACACAACCAGGTGCCAGGCTGATGCCAGGGAAAAGACTTTTCTCCATCCTGGTGGTTTTCCACCTTGGCTGCACCTTAGCGTTACCCAGGGTCTTTGGAAATACACCAGTGTCTGAACTCTGCTCATTACTGACCACTGTCTCTATGGCAGAATCCAAACAATAGCACTTTTTAAATAGTTCCTCAGCATTTATTTTTAATCAAAGTTTTTTTTTTTTTTTTTTGAGACAGAGCCTTAAACTGTCACCCTAGATAGAGTGCTGTGGCATCACAGCTCACAGCAACCTCTAATTCCTGGGCTCGAGCGAGTTTCTTGCCTCTGCCTCCCAAGTAGCTGGGACCACAGGAGCTCGCCACAACGCTGGGCTATTTTTTTGGTTGCAGCCGTCATTGTTTGGTGGGCCCAGGCTGGATTCGAACCCGCCAGCTCAGGTGTATGTGGTTGACGCCTTAGCCCGTTGAGCCACAAGTGCCGAGCCTTAATTAAAGTTTTAGAACTTTTTCTTTTAAGATAGAGTCTCACTCTGTCCCCCTACCTAGAGTGCAGTGGCATCATCATAGCTCACTACAATCTCAAACTCCTGAGCTCAAGTGATCCTCCCACCTTGGCCTGCTAGAGTAGGTAGGATTACAGGTGTGAGCTATTGCACCTGGCCTTAATGTTTTAAGACTTGAGATAAATGTACATCCACATGCAGTCAGAGTCCTGTGTCCCGTCACCCAGCTCCCCTCCTGGTTACATCTTGCACAACCAGAGTACTTTTTTGGCAGTCAGGAAGTCGGCGTTGATGCACTCCACCAGTCCAGTTCACATTTCACCAATTTCATATGCACTCATTTGTGTGTGCACATGCATGCATAATGTAGATGTGAAAATATATAAATTTATGTCATTGTCATCAGAATCACAAGGCCCCCCGTGCAGCCTCCCCCTGTGTTGTCCTAGTACATAGACAGAAGTGGGCACCTATTCATCTCTGCTGCTGCTGCTCCTGGGTCTCACCAAGCTCCTCTCCTGCAGTGCTGGGTTTCTGTCTTTCACTTGTGTTTAATGTCCACCAGTGCCAGATGTCTCTGCTGTGCAGGCCTCCTGCCTTTCCTTGCCATTTAGCAGGGTCTGGGTTCGGCAGCTTCCCCGTGGAGTTGGGTTGGGGCCAAGGTCGTCACAAGGATTCTAAGCCCCTGCTGTCTCCTGGGTCCTACAGACAGAGTATGCTCGCTATGAGAACGGCCACTATTCATACCGCATCCACCGGTCCCCACTCTGCGAGTACATGATCAACTTCATCCACAAGCTGAAGCACTTGCCCGAGAAGTACATGATGAACAGCGTGCTGGAGAACTTCACCATCCTGCAGGTGTGTGGGGCTGGGGTCCATAGGTGGACAGCACCAATGGCGTGTCCTCATCTGCGGCCTTCACCCTTCTCTTTTTCTTACCCACAGGTGGTTACCAACAGAGACACGCAGGAGACCTTGCTGTGCATCGCATATGTCTTTGAGGTGTCAGCCAGTGAGCACGGGGCTCAGCACCATATCTACCGGCTGGTGAAAGAATGAGAGACTCAGGGAGCAGGGAGGGGGGAAGAGACATGTGTGCAGGAAATGGGGACATGGGGAGGGGCCCTGCAGGGGCAGCCGCCTGAAGTGCCGAGAGAGCTGAGAGGAGTGGTCGTGACTATCCAGGAACAAACCGTGCCTGAACCTGCAGTGCCCAACCTCAAATAAACCCAAGATGTTGTGTATTTTCAGAGAACCTGGTCTGGCTGTCTGAGCCTTGGGCGGGACTGGGGAGAAGGGGACAGTCTGGGAGGCAGGCTGGAGGCAATGACCAGAGAGGCACCCCAGGCAGTTCTGAAGCCAGTGCCTGATAGACTCATCTAGAAGCACCAACAGACACTGGAACTCAAGATGTGACAGTCTCTCCGCTGCTTGTTGAGCTGCTGCACTGGACTGGGGGCCATACCAGGAGGCCCAAGGACAGTGCCCTGTGTGTGCTGCATCTGCTCTCCCTGGCCACCCCTGCCACTACTGCCAGGATAGCTCACATAGGAGGCCTCCTCCACGAGGGTGGGTAGGTGTGGAGGGACAGAGTCATTGGAAGGGGCCACGGTCACAGTTCTCTGAATAAGTTCCATCCATCTCCAGTGTATGTGGATTCCACAGCCACCTTCATTACCACTTAGGGGAAGTGGGTCCAGATAATAGGAGCCAAATAGAGAGGGCAGGAGGCGGTGGGCTGAGGGTTTGGGTGGGAGGTGGATGTCTGCAGCATCCTTAGAGGTGGAAAAGGCCCAGAAAACAGGTCACAGGTCTGTGGTGTGCTGGTGTCTGAGACCCATGTAGTTCTGATACCCCGGTATTCTTGCTCCTTCCAGCCAAGGTGCCTCCTGGGTGGTAATCCTCCTCTGAGCCAGCCCCAGCTGTCCCACTTCTGTAGAAACTGGTTTCTGTGCCTCCCGGGAATGGGGGAGGGGGATGGCCCCCCTACAGTTAGTTAACCAGCTGAACCACCTCCCTGGTTTATTTCTGAGAACTGGCATGGGCTTTGGGCTTTGGCAGTCCTGGCTTTGTCCTAGTGTTCTGAGCTGCCTGACCTTGGGCAAATTGCTCAGATTCTCAGAGCTTTAGTACCCTTTCCTCTCTGTAAAGTGGGAAGGCAATAGCAGCTTTCTTAGAAGACCTTCATGGGGAGAAGAGATGCCATCTGTGCAGGGCCTGGGGCGAGTTAGGCTAAGTGAACTCTGCCACAGACGGCTGTCACTCTGGGAGGCCTGGGGCTGGCTCTTTGCTGCCACCAAGTGGCTCTTTGGTATCCTCATCACTGATGGAAACCACTGTTTCTACCAGGAGTATCCTGGATCTGAAGGGGAGGAAAACTCCACCTGTGCATGTTTGCTGTGTGCCTGGCACTTGGGGAGACCACAGAAATGAGTGAGGCAGCATCTGGGAGGTATGGCAGGGTGGTATTTAGGAGCAAAGGCTCTGGAATGAGACCAGTTACTAGCTATGACCTTGGGACAAGTTATTTCATTTCGCTGTGCCTCAGTTTCCCCATCTGTAAAATGGGTAAATAACCTACCTCATATATGCGTGGTGCCTAGCATAGTGTCAAACACATAAATAAATACACTTGTGTGTTCAATAAATGTACATTGTTATTATTTGTAGGAGCTTGCAGTCTAAGGAGTCAGATTGGAAAACTGTAAGTGCTGTAGGCTGATCCTCCAAGCCACTGGCTTTCAGGGACAAGGGAAATCAGGGGTATATAGGATCCAGGGAAGGGTAGCACTTGAGAAGAGCTACCCTTAAAGGGTGGTCAATGTCTAGTTAAGCAGCTGGGACGAAGTTGGCCGACATCCCACATGAGGGAATGGCCTCCCTCTGGTCTCCACAGCTCTCTAAAGAGCAGCTTTAGCCAAACCCCTGTGGTGTCAGGACTGCTGCTAGCCCTCACACCAGGCTGCAGGCCTGCACAGTATGGTGAGTGAGGCCCAGCTGTCTTCAAGAGCTAAGGTATGAGGTCGCGGGGAGCCTGGGGTCGGACTGCGTCGCTGAGCAGATGGCATGTGCCCACGTGTCTGCATGTGATGGCATGTGCCCACGTGTCTGCATGTGGGTTTATGTTTCAATAGGGCCGTCTTACTCCCATGCCCGGGAACCAGGACAGCCCTTGCTCCCTCTTCTCTTTCCTCCTCTATTCCCGAGCTGTGTGGGAGAGAAGCTTGTGATGCCTGCCCCTCTAGCTTGATTGGCAGCACCATCCCTGGGAACCTTCAAACAGGAGGGCATCTTGTGGGGGGCAGCCTCTTGGCTGTGGGACAAGTGCCTAGCTTGAGATAACCTTTTTGTGTCATGGGTGCAGGTGTTGCCGGCTGTGAGTTTTTCCTTCTCTTTATGAACTGACTTCAGCAGCCTAAATAGAGTTCTATCATGGGAGGCCAAGGCAGGGGATCACCTGAGCTCAGGAGTTGGAGACCAGCCTGAGCAAGAATGAAACCTGTACTAAAAATAGAAGAACTTGCCAAGTGTTGTGGCAGGAGCTACTCAGAAGGCTGAGGCAAGAGAATTGCTTGAACCTAAGAGTTTGTGTTTAAGGTACTCTGAGTGACAGAGTGAGACTTTTTTGTCTCAAAGAGGAAAAAAAAAGGAGTCCTGCTTGGAGTGGTAAAATCCAGTCTGGCTAGCCATAGACAGCACATTCAGCTGTCTCTCACCCACATTACAGTAGACCAGGACACTGGGGGCAAATGGGAAACATAACTTGGCCTCACGTAGCCTGTAGTCTCATGTGAGGCTCCCCCTCTATCCCCAGTCCCTCTAGCCACCCTGCATCACCCTGTGTATCCTTTCGGCCTTCTCCCACCACCCACCTGATGCTCATGCTTCAAGAGCCAATGGGGAGCCACTATGTGTCAGAAGCATTCCTTTCAGAAGCGCACCTGTCACTTGGTACCTTCGTCACCTGATCTTCACACTATAGGTGCTATGCTAGCCCCATTTTAAAGACAAGCAGTGAGGCACAGAGGCCAACTTGCTTGGATTATTAGCACATTTAGCAAATATTTGTGTAACTTCTACTTTCTGGTAGGCACTGGGTATGTGACAGTGAGTAAGACAGGCTCCCTGGAAGCAGAGAAAGAAAGCATGTGAACAAGAGGCGGACGCAGGCTCCGGGGAGTGCTGTGTGGGCACTGATGCTCAGAGGGGGCCCCTGAGGCAGTGGCATTTGAGCTGATCAAAAAGGACAAGAAGAGGGATGAGGGAACCTTTTCTAAGTGGAGGACACAGCAGGTCTGGGAGGCAGGGAGGGAAGGGATGTGTTCCAGGCTAGGGAAAAAAGCAGGTGACTGGCCAGTACACTCTTCTTGGTAAGGATTCTGACTTCACTCAGTGTGATAGGAAGTCCTGGAGTATGTTAAGCAAGGGAATTTATTTGATCAGATTTTGAAAAATGCTGGGGCTACTGTGGACCACAGAGAGTCACATTGTGTCATTTGAGTGTGTCTTTCCACCTGGAATTAGGTTCTGGAGAGAGTCTAAAGATTTCATGGTTCTGTTATGCTCAGCAAACATTTGATAAATGAGTGGATGTGTGTAAGGCAGGTGATTCGCGTCACTAGGGCTTGAACTGAGTAAGGGTCCTTGAGCCCTCTTGGGAGACACAGCCTCCTATGCTGCCAATGTCATCCAAGGGCAGCAAGTAGATAGAGATAGGGGCAGCGCCTGTGGCCCAGTGGGTAGGGCGCCCGCCCCATATATCGAGGGTGGCGGGTTCAAATTCGGCCCTGGCTAAATTGCAACAACAACAAAAATAGCCGGGCATTGTAAGGGGCACCTGTAGTCCCAGCTACTTGGAAGGCTGAGGCAAGAGAATCGCCTACGCCCAGGAGTTGGAGGTTGCTGTGAGCTGTGAGGCCACGCCACTCTTACCGAGGGTGATAAAGTGAGACTATCTCTACACACACACAAAAAAAGATGGAGATGGGGGCACAGCCCATCTGTCACAGGTGTTGGATGGTGACCTGGCAGATTGTTTCCCAGTGGCCACCGTCCTTCACAGAGTAGGATGATCATCTTAACAAGAAAGAAACCCACACGGAAGGAGTTGGGGAGTATGTGTGTGCCCTTGTGCATTGCATATGTGCACGCATGTGCAGACGAGGCTCTGCCTTCCAGGACTGAAGCCAGTGGAGTGGCTTCCTGTCCCCTGTGTGTGCTTGGTCTGGGAACCTCCTCCTGCTGGGCTGTGGGTTGCAGAGGACAGTGGGCAGGGCTGTGTCAGGTGGGGCTGGGTTTTCTGCACCCTAAGCACAGAGACGGAAAGTGAGGGAGGGTATCGATATGTTGGATTTTACCTCAGGGGCAATTCTACCCAGTGCCCACTGTGTTTGACCTCTTCCTACCTTCTCAGTTTTATTCGCCCTAAGAAGGAAAGCAAGAAGCTTTTCCCCAAAGAACTGAATATAAGTCATTTCTAAGAATGTAAACTTAAACCAGGCCAATGACTGAATTGATGCCTTACAAGTCATGTGAACTCAGGCATCTGACTTCCTCTCTTGGAACCTCGGTAACCTCTTGTGAAATGGGAATAAAATGGCTGTGACTTGGGATTACCACTGGGGGGAGGAGGGAAGGTGTGTGTGAAGGGGCAGCACCGCACCTCACACACGGCAAGCACTTTTCCCACTCCTAAAACGTGCACACACACACAAACACACACATGCATGTTTATTTTTTGATAAAGTAAAAGCCCTATTCCAATGTCCCTCAGAGAAGGCAAGGAGAAGGTCTCAGGTCTCTTGTTTCCTGATGACTGCCCAGCGCAGGAGCCAGCCCTCAGGCCTCTGGCATCAGAAAAGAGGAGAGAAGTGTTCTTATTGGGAGTATAACTGTGGCCATGATGGGGAGGAAGAGCTCACAGAAAGGTCTAGAAAGGGAGGGCAGAGCAAATGGAGAACTAAACTACTCTAGATAAGACAACATTGAGAGGCTGGGGGCTGCAACTCTAGCACTCTGGGAGGCTGAGGCAGGTGGACTGCTTGAGCTCAGCCGTTGCCAGAGCGAGACCCTGTCTAATGAAAACAGAAAAACTAGTGAGGCGTCGTGGCAGGCACTTGTAGTTCCAGCTACTCGGGGGGCTGAGGCAAGAGGTTCACTTGAGCCCAAGATTTTGAAGTTGCTGAGCTATGATGCCACAGCACTCTACCGAGGGTGACAAAGTGAGACTCTGTTTAAAAAAAAAGAAAATCAATAAAAGTAAATAGTTGAGAAATTTGACTTCCCTTTTATTCCCTGAGACAGGGTGGGGACAGGTGGTCAGGCACCTTTGGAAATGGGGAAGGGTCTTTTTAAGCTCATGGATGTCTAATATTCAACCTTCAGTGTTTTGTACTTTTGCTATGTAAATGCCCTTCATCTCTCTAAATCTTCAGTAAAGTCTGCTACGTACACAAAGGCCTCGGTGCGTGTGGTTTCTTTCTGAGGAAGTGATGGAGGTCCACACGGGGCCACAGCGCAAGAGCAGCAGAGCAGTCTGCAGCCACTGGGGCTGATCACCCCCCAAGCCCAACCAGTGGAGGAGGGGACTCAAAGGCAGCCTGTGTGGCCTGCTCAGCCGGCCCAGGTCCCTCTCTCAGAGAATGGGGAACACCCAGAGGTGCCTCCTAACTGGGCCCAAGTTCAAGTTAGTCTCACTGGACTATCTGGGGCCCAGTGCCTCCTTGGTGGCCATCCAGGTTATATCAGTCTCTTACTGTCTCCGTTCTAGGAGGCTCTGTCACCAGGCTCTGTGAGTGCTGCACTTTCAGGAACACATAGTGTTAGGTACTTAACAAACGGACACAAAAGCCATATGTGAAGAGTGGGCAAAAGGGACAGGTTCAGGCAGGGGCTGGCGGGGTGTGGTCCCTTGGCATCCTGGGAACTTAGTTTTAGCACGTGACTCAGGAGTGAGCAGGCTTGCTTACCAGCAGGCAGAGGACTGGCTTGTTAACCAAAATCAGCATGGCGTGATTGATAAGCACAAGTGCCACTTGGTTCATTCACATTGAGCAGCACCACTCCCAGCGCGTCCCGGCAGCACAGCCCTTCCTCTGTGGGAGCCCGTCCTCCAAGAGAAACAGGTCACTTGCATATGGCGCCTGTGCCTCTGCTTACGAAGGGAGTTGTGCAACCTTGAAGGACCTAATCCCGTCCATGTTGAGAGTGGTGTCCCACTACAGGGGAGTAGGAGGCACAATTCTTCCATCTGGGAATCAAAGAATCTTTTTTTCTGGACATTGGTGAGTGATGACTTGTTTTTTTGTCACCACATCTCAATTACATCATGCTGAAAAGTTAATGTGCTACTGAATAAGGTACAGTGTGTGGTCAAAAGTCATTTCCCCAAACACCATTGAGCACCTAAACGTGTTAGCTGCCTGACTATGCTAAGTTTTAATAATTGGGGTTCAAAGTGGGTAATTCTGAAGACTCACTTTTACCCAGAGCCATTTCTCCAGACTTCCTCTCACTTTCTGGGTGGAGAGGTAGGGGCCTTGCTTCGCTGCGGGGACTACCAGTCAGACTCTGGACCTGTCAGTTTGTGTGCTGGTCAGTGACCTGATGCTAACCCCTTACCTGTAGGTCTGGAAGCTGGAGGACGTGTCAGCTTTAGCCTGTGAATTCTCCTGGACTCTCCAGTGTGTGGGTTTCCCTGGGCATCATAAACAGGCTTATAGATTGGGATTGAGGAAAGGAAGGAAGGAGAAAGGAACAGGAAAACATGAAAAAAAAGGATGGGGGAGGGGTAAGTCAGGAGTGCCATTATCATCTCCAAGGCTGTCCTTTCAGGCATCACTGCCCACAGTGATCGGAGGGTTGAGGGTGGCCGATGTGGCACAGCAGTCATTCTGTCATGAACGGCACCTATAGAGCATATTCTATATGCCAAGCATGGTCCTAGGGGCGGGGGATACGCCAGGACAGAATGCAAAGGTCTTTGCTCTCATGACTTCCATTCTAGTAGGGCAGCCTTCCAACAAACAGGTAATTAAAAAAGGCAAACAAACAAGAAAATAGCAAGAAAATTTCTTGTGAAGAAAATACAACAGGACAGGCTCTGCGCCTGTAGCACAGTAGTTACGGCACCAGCCACATGCACCAAGGGTGGCACGTTTAAACAAAGCCCAAGCCAGCTAAACAACAATGACAACTGTAACAAAAGATAGCCGGGCATTGTGGCAGGCACCTGTAGTCCCAGCTACTTGGGAGGCTGAGGCAAGAGAATCCCTTAAGCCCCAGAGTTTGAGGTTGCTGTGAGCTGTGACGCGTCAGCACTCTACTGAGGGTGACATAGTGAGACTCTGTCTCAAAAAAAAAAAAAAAAGAAAAGAAAACAGGAAAACATGTTAGAGTGAGGTTTTGCTAAATCCAGCCCACCTGGGTTTTGTTAATTTGTTTACTGTTTTTTTTTTTGAGACAGTGTCAAGCTCTGTCTCCCAGGGTAGAGTGCAGTGGTGTCATCACAGCTCACAGCAACCTCAAACTCCTGGCCTCAAGTGATCTATTCTCTTGCCTCAGCCTCTGAAGTAGCTGGGACTATAGGTACCTGCCATGACAGCCGGCTAATTTTTCTATTTTTTGTTGAAATGGGGTCACACTATAGTGTCACCGGTTTGTTATTTATTTTTTTTTGTAGAGACAGAGTCTCACTTTGTCACCCTTGGTAGAGTGCTGTGGCGTCACACAGCTCACAGCAACCTCTAATTCCTGGGCTTAGGTGATTCTCTTGCCTCAGCCTCCCAAGTAGCTGGAACCACAGGTGCCTGCCACAACGTCCGGCTATTTTTTGTTGCAGTTTGATCAGCGCCGGGTTTGAACCTGCCACCCCCGGTATATGGGGCTGGCACCCTACCCACTGAGCAACAGGCGCCGCCCGTGTCACCTGTTTTTATATAGCCTAAGAGTTAAGAACAAATTTTGCATTTTTTAAATGATTGGATGAAAATAGAAAGGACAACATTTATGACCCCTGAAAATGATATGAAATTGAAGTTTTGGTGTCCATAGAGTTTTTTTTTTTTTTTTTTGAGACAGAGCCTCAAGCTGTCACCCTGGATAGAGTGCTGTGGCATCACAGCTCACAGCAACCTCCAATTCCTGGGCTCAAGCGAGTCTCCTGCCTCGCCCGGCCCTTTTTTGGTTGCAGCC